>CAUYPO010088214.1:0-14689 GCA_963574435.1 Cheirogaleus major
ATAGAAAGAAATTAATTGGCCAACTAAAAATATATAGAAAAAATTAGCCGGGCATGGTGGCACATGCCTGTAGTCCCAGCTACTTGGGAGGCTGAGGCAGGAGGATCGCTTGAGCCCAGGAGTTTGAGGTTGCTGTGAGCTAGGATGATGCCATGGCACTCACTCTAGCCTGGGCAACAAAGTGAGACTCTGTCTCAAAAAAAAAAGAAAAGAAAAAAAAAATTAATATCCTTTAACTGAAGTGACAGTTTTTGTATGTGATGTTTCTCATGTTCACATGATTGTACAGCTTGTGTTGTATTAGGTATAAGCCCTATGCAAATAGACTATTTTGTTAACCATTTCATTGTCTGAAGAAAAGATCAGCAACCTATAAAAACTGAGGCCTAAAAGACATAGTTTTAAAATATGTTATATCTCTTTTAGAGCAGGAAACATTTGGTCACCTATATTATTATTAAAAAGTTATTTAACTTTTTCCCTTATTAGGATCCAACTCAGAAAAAGATGGAATGCACCATACAGTGACCAAGCACAGAGGTATAATTACACTCTATAGGCATCAGAAAGCTGCTTTTGCTATCACAAGTAGGCGAGGTCCTACTCCCAAAGCAGTAAAAGCTCAAATAGCAGATCTTCCTGCAGGAAGTAGTGGAAATATTCTTGTTGAACTTGATGAGGTAAATAATATTTTTCATTGATTGCTTTGACTTTTTAAAACATATATCTGACTTACAAATTAAGAACTAAGTTGTCAAATTAGCTTCCAGAACTATATTTTTAAGTGAAAGGACTAGTATTAATAACCTTTTGGAGTACTCCAGGAACATGATCCAGAAAAACAGCAAACTTCTTCAGATTTCTCTTGCCTCTTGTAATTTTTACCAGCTTAACTTTATCTTCCTAGGCAAGGAGTGTTTGCGATCGTGGATCTATAAGTTATTCATAAATATAAATTCAATTCACTCTCATAGCAGTGACTACAGAGAAGTTTTAAATAACAGTGAAAGCTAAGTTTTCTCAGTCCTTTCAATTTCAGGAATGCCTGTTGATATTCAGAGGATAAGTTTACAAATGTCAGATAATTGCCACACATTTGACTTTTAGTGGGCCTGAAATTTATTAAATGTGTATGTGAGGTAGGGGTCTAAATTTATTTTTCCATATGAACAGACAGTTATCTCACTATTGAAGCCTTTCCTCCCTGATTTGTAATGGCATCTCTGTTATATACCATGCTTCATATTTGTGAGGGTCTGTTCAGGTTCTCCATTCTCTTCATTGGCGTATCTGTTATACGGTACAGTCTTTAAAGACAAATAATAACTAGTGAAGAAAAGTATTTGGTTTTGAAAATCTTATAGTCATGTTATTAAAAATGGAATGAATGCTCTAACCAGTTCTTTTGTTTGCAAGACATGGTAACTTACCTGAGTTCAGGAGTAAACTATCAATGCTAACAGACATGTTTCTGTAAAATATAGGCCTGTTTCAAGTTTCTTTTCTGTGTCAACACCTAAGCTTATTATCTACACTCCTTTTAAAACATTCTGTGAAGTTTTTTTCACCAATTTTATCTGCCCATAATAATTTTAATCAATTTTACTGTGATTTTGATATTTATACTTTATGGTTTGTATAGTTCTTCCTCCACTTAAAGTAATTTAAAATATATATATCTTTTTGGGGGTACAAATTTGTGGACTGTACTTACTGCTGAGTAAAAGTTATTAATCTTGGGGTTAGCTTAACCAGATGCTCTTATTCTGTCCCTTAAGTGAATGTAAGTACAGATCACTTCATTTCTTTATCTTTTCTCTAGCTGGTAAGTTTCTTTGGGGTAGGGAGAAGAAGAAAAAATCATGTCACTTAGGACTTTCTGTAGAAATAGCAGTTATCCTTCCTTATCTTCAATCTCAAAAAAGTATTTTACCTTGGACATAAATATCTAGTTAGGCTTTTTAGGCCAATGTAAATTGAATTATTGTGGAATGTTTATAGTTGTGATAAATAGGTCTAATAATTGCTTAATTGATTAATGATAGCTATGAATTCTTAGATGGTGACTTTTAAACTCTGGTGATAAAAGTTTAAATACATTATGCTGTTTTCTGAAATTCTGTTTTCAACTAACATTCAATTTTAGGCCCAGAAGCCTTACCTGGTACAACGGAGAGGAGCTGAATTTGCCTTGACAACTATAGTAAAGCATTTTGGTGATGAAATGGCAGTGAAGTTACCACATCTCTGGGATGCTATGGTTGGCCCATTGAAGAATACAATTGACATAAATAATTTTGGTATAACATTTTTTTGAGTTCAGTTTTTAACAAATTTCAGTGTATATTAAATATATCCTTATGAAATTAAAAATGCCTCTACCTATCTATCCCAGACCAGCTGGCCAGTTTTAAAATGGAAGGTTGGTTTAAATATATATATATTAATTTATTTTCATGTTATTTGGTATATTTTTTGCTTTTTATTTTTTCTATTATGTGTTTAAAAAGAGATTTGGACAGATGCCATAGCTTGTGCCTATAATCCCAGCATACTGGGAGGCCAAGGAGGGAGGATCACTTGAGGCCAGTAGTTTGAGACCCACCTAGGCAACATACATAGCAAGACCCGGTCTCTGCAAAAAATTTAAAAAAAAAAAAGCTGGGCATGGTGGCTAAAGCAGGAAGATCACTTGAGCCAAGGAGTTTGAGGCTGCAGTGAGCTATGATTGTGCCACTGCACCAGACTGGGTGATTGAACAAGACCCTATTTCTAGAAAAATAAAGAACATATAAAAAGTAAAAATAAAAAGATATTTGAAATAGATCATTATGTTAAACTTCTTTGGTTGTTTTAAGTGCAGTACCCCAGCACTTAAATTAAGGTCATGGCATTTAACATTAAAAAGTAAGGCTGGCACTGTGGCTCATGCCTGTAATCCTAGCACTCTGGGAGGCTGAGGTAAGAGGATCCCTTGAGGTCGGAGTTCAAGACCAGCCTGAGGAAGAGTGATACCTTATCTCTAATAAAAATAGAAAAAATTAGCTGGGCGTGGTGGTGTGTGCCTGTAGTCCCAGCTACTCAGGAGGCTGAGGCAAGAGGATTACTTAAGCCCAGGAGTTTGAGGTTGTAGTGAGCTACGAATGAAGCCACTGCACTCTACCCAGGGTGACAGAGCAAGACTGTGTCTAAAAAAAAAAAAAAAAAAAGGTAAAATTGACTCTCCTATGCTAGCTGGGGAGGCACTAAAAATTTTTGTGGCTCTGTAGCTTGAAAAATATTTGCAAGATGATACAAACTTAAAACAATATATTTTAATAGATGGAAAGTCCCTCCTGGACAAGGGAGATGGCCCTGCTCAAGAATTGGTGAATTCTCTGCAAGTTTTTGAAACAGCAGCAGCTTCAATGGATTCCGAGCTTCATCCCTTGGTAACTAATTAGTGCAAGTGTAGCATTTCTTCAAATAAAACAAGTGATCTTAAGGTTTGAAAAGTGCAACTTTGATGTCATACCTAGTAATTGCATTTTCTTTTATGGTATAATTAGATTCCTTCTTTACTGACAGTGCAACTCTTGTGGGCTTTGAGGTAAAGCTAGAGTTGGGTGCATGAATGATAGAGAACCCAGTCTGGAAGCTTAAAATATGGGGCACTGGGAAAAAGGACTCTGATAATACAGAAGCCAGGTATAAGCAAGAAGGAAGTTGCAGCCCTGCTCATCCAGACCATCCTAATAATGTAGCACCAAGAAAGGAAGAGCACACATAATAAAACTTGTTTTCTAGATAAATACAGAGTTAGAAGGAAGTCACTTGCCTAAGATGAAACTGGTCAGTGACATAGATAGAACACTGGTTTGTGATTTTTTTTTTTACTATTAAAATATTTCTTGGGACTAAAAATATATAGAAAAAATTAGCCGGGCCTGGTGTTGCATGCCTTTAGTCCCAGCCACTCGGGAGGCTGAGGCAGGAGGATTGCTTAAGCCCAGGAATTTGAGGTTGCTGTGAGCTAGGCTGACTCCACCGCACTCTAGCCCAGGCAACAGAGCCAGACTCTGTCTCAAAAATATATATATTTCTTAAAAAAGAATTGGAACAGAGAGAGGAGGAAAATAAACTAGAGAATTAACTATCTGGTTTTTCCATAAAAGAGAGTATTATTCTTTCCATATATCTACATAAGAAAGCGCTCTGCAATTTACAGTGTTATAAAGGGTACTAGCTCCAATTCTCCACTGTTACTTAATCTAAAAGGCAGAATCTAGGAGAGAGTAGACAAGAATGTAGTTTTTCTGTGTGTAAAGTATATCCTTTTTCTGGTTTAAAATTCTACTAATTTACTATTAGTAGAGAATAATAGAGTCCATCTGTGTGCTGTTATTCTCCATGATTAACAGTATGCATTCAGCTGAACTGTAAGCCTTGTCTGTAGAACAGCTACTTGGCCCTTAGCAACATCAATCCTAGTGTTTCACGCAGCATTTAATAAGGAGCTGTTATTGTAATGCTTTCATGATCATAACACCTGTGGTAAGCCATGAAGTTAAAGTGGAAAATACCTACCAAAATAGGGTGCTTAGGAAATAATGAGGAACACTCAATCCAACGAATAAAAATTATAAGAGCATAGTGGCTCATGCCTGTAATCCTAGTGCTTTGGGAGGCTAAGAAGGAAAGATTGCTTGAGGCCAACCTGAGCCATGTGTGAGACCCCATCTCTACAAAAATAATAAAAATTTAAAAATTAGCCAGATGTGGTGGTGTGCACCAGAATCTCAGCTACTCTGGAGGCTGAAGCAGGAGTATTGCTTGAGCCTGGGAGTTTGGGGTTGCAGTAAGCTATGATGATGCCACTGTACTTTAGCCTGGGTGACAGAGTGAGATCATGTCCTTCCCCACCCCACCCTCCAAATGTATCTAAACCAGTGCTGCCAAATTTGGAGGAGGCTGGTGATGATTGGTGCCATTTTTCTCAGCCTTGGTAGGAGAATCTTGCAAATATCTTTTGATTTGTTTTCTGTTAATTTTAGAAAGAATTTAGTGTTCCTGGATGTCTAAGAAGGATATAATAAACAGGGGAGAAATTCGGCTCCTCTTCTTTTTCCTTTCTTTTTTGAAAGAATTACAATATTAATACCTTAGTTTGGATTTAGATCAGTTTTCTATTGAGGATGTTTTGATAGTAATGTTTTGAAGTATCTGTAGAATCACTTCAAATATTGAGAACTTCCCTGAACGTGGGCTGTTTTAGTTACATTTTGAACAGTAGATTGTCTGATGGGAATTCTGATTGCTTTTAACTTTTTGTTTTAGTTGGTACAGCATTTGCCTCATCTTTATATGTGCCTCCAGTACCCCAGCACTGCAGTGAGGCACATGGCCGCTCGTTGTGTAGGCGTCATGAGCAAAATAGCTACCATGGAAACAATGAATATTTTTTTGGAGAAGGTTCTTCCATGGCTGGGAGCAATTGATGACAATGTGAAACAAGAGGGCGCAATTGAAGCACTTGCCTGTATCCTTTTTTATTTTGATAAAATTTTAGGAAATTGTATTCAGTTTACTTAAAGATGAGTAAAATAAAATTGATGTATTCAATTATGCATATAAATAACCTGACTTGTTCCGAAAGAAAACTTTCTTACATCTTTCTTTGGAGTATTTTTATATTTTATTACAAATATACTTGCATTTTATTATGAAAATTTTCACAAAGAAAATTTGAAGAATTACTATTACTTTAAGAGATCTTTTTAGTAGGCAAAATAGTTTTATGTACTTCATGAACTATGTATTTAATAACCAATCTGCTTATTTAACTTATAATCAATGTTTTATTCATATTAAGTACTATGTAGGTAGTCCCGGTGTTATGAACATTACGTTTCCAAAGTTAGTTCATTACTTGGGTGAAAAATGACCAAAATGTACTAGATAATTAGAAATATACACAGTCAAGCTCTTTGCTAAGAGTATGGCAGCAACTGACATTCTTTAACTTGACGTATCTGAAAGATACTTCTCAGATCGAGAAAGATGGATGAAGATCAAATCAATAGAAACTCTGGTTCAAAAATGCTGAAGATAACAGGAGAACTGCGCTTACTAGGCCCACTATATCCAGTTGGTGATTGTCAACATCCTGGTGGGAAATTTGGAATTAATTTTCAAGTGACACTGAGTTGTGCTCCCTTACTTACAATGTGATTTCTTTTATTTTGACATTTGAATTCTAGAACCTTGTAGGAATTTTTATACCAAAAAAAAAAATCCTATTAGTAAAACTTCCTCCAGGCTGGGCCTGGTGGCTCACGCCTGTAATCCCAGCACTCTGGGAGGCCGAGGCAGGTGGATCGCTCAAGGTCAGGAGTTCAAAACCAGCCTGAGCAAGAGTGAGACCCCGTCTCTACTATAAATAATTGGCCAACTAAAAATATATAGAGAAAAAATTAGCCGGGCACAGTGGCACATGCCTGTAGTCCCAGCTACTCGGGAGGCTGAGGCTAAAGGATTGCTTGAGCCCAGGAGTTTGAGGTTGCTGTGAGCTAGGCTGACGCCACAGCACTCTAGCCTAGAGTGAGACTCTGTCTCAAAAAAAAAAAAAAAACTCCCTCCAACCTTTCTCAGACAAAAAACATAATTTTATATTCTTAATCACTAGAAAGTTACGTAATATTTTGAAAGGAACAGCAAAGTGTGCAAATGCTGTTGTAATTGAATCTTAGGCCTTGAAGATCAGTCTATTCCCTCATAATGAGGCATCTTTTTAAAAATTACAATCTTGGTACATCAATTTTTTTGTGAAAACATCCATCTCGTTTTGAAATTTCCTTAATCACTTACTCAGGTGTAATGGAACAACTAGATGTTGGCATTGTTCCATATATTGTCCTTTTAGTTGTTCCTGTGTTGGGAAGAATGAGTGATCAGACAGACAGTGTAAGATTTATGGCTACGCAGTGTTTTGCAACACTAATTAGGCTTATGCCACTTGAGGTAAGTTGAAGATATTTGGTTTATAGACTTAATGTTTTCTGTAACTTTATCCATAATAATTGTAACCCTTTTTAAGAATACATCAGGTTTTTTTAAAACAAAGCATTATTTCAAAAATATTTATAAACCTTAAGATTTTATACTTTAATAGGTACTTTAAAAAAAAGAGAGTTTTAATTTAAGTAAAACAAAAAATCAGACACTATGGTTCCTGAAAGAATGATACTTCATTGATGTTCTTTTAGAAATAGAATTGTTGCTAAGTTTCTCTGGTAGCATCTAGGTAAAGATTCTGGGCTGAAGTTTGTATGAAAGATAAATTTTAGAGATGATAATTAAAACTGTAAAAAAGAAATAAAGTCTGTGTGGGAGTATGAAGCAAGAAGACTAAAAGAGCGATGTTGGAGCATTTTGGAGTACATTCATAAATGATGTGTGGCCAGTGCAGGAAATAGAAGTGTCTTTAAGCAAGGGTAGAGCCAGGATCCTGCCACTGAGCTGCTTATAATATTGTGATGGGATTGATATAATTTAAGAAATAGTAGATATGCACATCATCCATGTGTATCATGTATAAGTATTTCCTTTATATTGCTGAATAGTATTCCATTGTATGGCCATACCACATTTTGTTTATCCATTCACCAGTTGATGTATATTTGGATTGTTACCAATTTAGCTATGATGAAAAATGCTACTATGAATATGCATTTTATAATTCTTGGTGTGGATGTACCTTTTTATTTCTTTTGAGTAAGTACTTAGGAATGAAATTGCTAGGTCATATGGTAAGTTTGTTAACTTTTTAAGAACTGTTTCCCAAAATAACTGTATCATTTTACATTCCTACCAGCAAAGTATGAGTATAAATTGGATAACCTCTTTGAAAAAAAGTTTGACTATGTCTGTTAAAGTTGAAGATACTCATCCTAATAACCTCACAAATCCATTCTATATATATATATACCCTAGAGAAGCTCAACACATGTAGCAAGACATATTTTCAAGAATATTTATTATTATAACATTATTTATAGTATAAAACTGGAAATCATTCAAAAGTTCACAAATAGATATATAAATTATATACTATATATTGCAACAAAGACAAACTACAGATATATACAACAATATTAATGAATCATTAACATAGGATTCTATTTTTATGAAGTTCCAAAACAGGCTTGAAACTTGGATACATAGGTGATAAAGGTAGAAAGAAAAATAAGAAAAATTAACATAAAAGTCAGTCAAGTGATTACCTCTTGGGGAAAGGATAGAAGGCTATGATTGGGCAGGAGCATGTGGAATCTTCTAGGGTGATAGCAGAGCTGTTTTTCTTGATCTGGTTATACAGGTGTTTTATAATTTTTTAAACTGTTCATTTTTTCTATATTTCTCTGCATGTATATTTTATTTAACATTAAAAAATGTTAAAATAACCACCATCACAAAAAAAACAGATAACAGACTATTGTATCAAAAGACTTTGGTGTCATTTCCAGAATTTTTTCCATCCTCTGTTTCCTAGATCTTATTCAAATTCTTTTTAACTCCTGGGCCTTGCATTATAGTACCTGTAAACTAATCGGTTGTACTTAGTTCCCTTGGCTCTTTTTTAGCTTTGAAATCAATAGCAACGGAAAGCCAGTATGTGTTCCTTAACCACTTCGGTACCAGTGTCGACTATAGTTGTCAGCCACAGATGAATGCGCACAGTCGAGTGTCAACTTTAGTCGACAGCCAAAAGCTTTTGCTTTTATCTCTGCAGTTGCAGTGTGTACGTTCAGCTAATAAGTTACTACAAATCTGTGACCTTTTAACGAGTCTTTAGTAGGAGTTATTATAGTTATTTTCCTAAAGCTGCCTGTAAAGTAAAACAAGTTTTCAGTGCTTTAAAGCTTTCCTCATCACACAAGAGCAAAACGGATTTGTTGTCAATGCACAGCATAAACTATCGTGCGGACTATGAGTGCCAACTGTGGACAAGGTTTCGCGGCTGGTGAGCGCGGTACTGAAGTGGTTAAGCAAAGGAGATGATGAAAGCAGTGTTTTAAGAAAATCAATTTAATAGCTGCTTGAATGTGGATTGAAATTGCTGCAGGACAGATCCCAGATACACTGTGAGGTGATAAAGGGTCTAAACTACAAGGCTAGCAGTAAGCTTTTGGGTTTTTTTGTTTGTTTGTTTGTTTGTTCAGGAAGAATAACAATAATTAATAACAGATTGACAAAGAGAAGAGATTTTCAACTTTAAATATTGAGAAAAGATTAGTAAGGCTCACACTGATAGATGTGAAAATTATGAGAATATGATACAGATTTTGCTTCTGGCCATGATGGAAAACCAGGGACCAGATTTATCCTCTGACCTTAACTAGACAACCAGACAAAATGTATCAAACAATGGTTTTCAGACATTGGAAAATAGTCAACACTGGATAGTGATCCATGAGAGGAGGAAAACAAATGAAGTGCTTTTTTAGCTTATTGCATGGAGCAAGTTTCTAAGCCATAGTATAGACAAGGGAAATCTGAAGAGAGCCCAAGAAGTAGTCTTGCTGTGTTAAATAGTCAGAGTTGGAGGAAGACAGGATGGCTAGAATTTGCAAGACAGAATACCTGAGAGGAGATAACTGCACAGAGAGAAGGCTCCGGAGGTCCACAGAGGGATTTATTCAAGTCTTTGGCTGAGTATTCATCTGCACATATGTATGAAAAAACTGTTGAGGCTTGGGAAAGAATCACTGGAAAGGAATAGGTGGAGCAATTTCCAGAGCTCACATAGGGTCAGGAATAGTTTGTACTCCCACCAAGCAGAGAAGCAAGACTTTCTAGCATATAGAGTATCAAGTATTTTCCTTAGAAGCATATTACCTCAGTAATGGGGCCAAATTATCCTTTGACAAAAGGCTAATTTGGACCTACCTTAACAAACTTGAAAGGAAGCCTTAAAAGGATCTCATTAATTTCAACTAATTTTACTTCCCGGAGAAAAAGGCCCAAAATATATAAAAGAATATATGTTTTTTAAAAAACATCCAGTACCCAACCACATAAAACTTATAACGTTTGACATCCACCAAAAAATTCCTGGGCATGAAAATATGTCCAATAACCAGAAGGAAAATCAGTCAATGGAAATAGACCCTGAAATGACCCAGATAATAGAATTAGTAGACAAGGACATTAAAACATAATAGGGATGTTCAAGAAAATAGAGGAAAGCATGAGTGTGATGAGCGAAATAGAGGATATAAGAATGACCCCAGACTCTGTCTCAAAAAAAAAAAGAATGACCGAAGTTGAACTGGTAGAGATGAAAAATACAATTATAAATAAAAATACTGGATTTAATTAATAACAGGTTAAACACTGTGGAAGAAAATATTAGTGAATTTGAAGACAAAGCAATAGAAACCAGAATGTCATGTAAGTTCAAAGATTTTGCCTGTAATCCCAGCACTCTGGGAGGCTGAGGTGGGAGGATTGCTTGAGCTCAGGAGTTCGAGACCAGCCTGAGCAAGAGCGAGACCCCATCTCTACTATAAATAGAAAGAAATTAGCCAGACAACTAAAAATCTAGGTAGAAAAAATTAGCTGGGCATGATGGCGCATGCTTGTAATCCTAGCTACTCGGGAGGCTGAGGCAGGAGGATTGGGTGAACCCAGGAGTTTGAGGTTGCTGTGAGCTGGGCTGACACCCCGGCACTCTTGCCCGGGCAACAGCAAGACTCTGTCTCAAAAAAAAAAAAAAAAAAAAATTAACATACCAAAGAGCTTCTGTTTATGATATTTTCTGTTATAGAAATTGAAACTGGAAAATTTTTAAAGCATTCATGTAAATAACAAGCCCATTATATATTATAATTAATTTTTTTAATAAAACAACTATTTTCTAAAACAATAAGTTAGTGAGAAGAGCGGCATTGTTTTATATTTTTGTAAATCTCTTAGGTCTGATTTACTGGCAGATAGCTGGAGTCTCATATTTGCTTGGGCATTTAATCTGTTGCAATATATTGTTTTGGTTGAGGTATATGAAAAAAGTCCTGCCAGAGATTAGGTAGTTAGAAAAGGGAGCAGTATTTTGACAGCCTTCTCAAATAATTGTGGATAGTCTTTTATCTGATAGCATACCAAAACTTGAAAAAAGAGTTTATTAAGTGTTACGTGCAATGTAGAATCTAAAATCCTATCAATGAACATTTCATACTCTCTTTCTTTCTTTCATGCTCTTTTTCTCTCTTTCATACTCTCTTAAAATTCATTGGTTTGTCTTACAATTTTAAATGGATCTTTTACCCATGTTTTATAACATTATACATGGGTCATTTGGAAAATATTGGTTCACTGAGTTACATAAATCTTCCATAGGTGTAACATTATATAATATTTTTTTAAATGTTTGTTAATATCACCAGCAAAAGTTCTATTAATTGGGAAGCTGTCAATTTTTCTTAAAAACTTGAATTTTATCACTGGCAACAAGTAATATCTGTTGTTTTCCTTGAGGTGACAGGTTCATTTTTGAAAAAATTTCAGCCAAATACCAGTCAGAGAATAACCATCGTTTTCCAGTACTTTCAAATAAAATATTATTCCAGAAAAAGTAGCTGTGTTAATGTACTTTCTGTCTCCTGGGCAAAATTTGTGTAAAGAGGATAAGTATCGTCTGATGTTTCCAAGTTTAGTAATCATAAATCTTTTAAGAATATGATAAATCAGCCAATGAAGAGACATAAAGTTGGATACATCCAGTATGGATATGTGAACACTACAGAGTTTGTCAAGGAAATTTTTGGAATATTGAAGACTTTAGATTTTTTTTTTTAAACGGCCAGTTCAGCTCACATTTTAAACAATCTTATAAGTGCTTTTCCTCAATATATTGTACTTTGACAAACAGCGTAAGTGCTTTATATGTACTTCATACTTAGCCTCACAGAATGTTAAAAAGATTTGCACTCAAGGATTGAGATTTAATAAAATGAATCATTTTTACTGCTTTATCAAGGACATTCTTAAGTAAAACTAGCTGTTTGAAAAAAATGCGTGACTGTGAGGAATACAATGGCTACGAGTACATTTTGGTGCCATTGCCTTCTTTCAGAGGCACAAGAAGTCTTCCTCACCATAACTTTTGTACCATTAATGCAGATGTCACCACAATGAAAAAAGCAAATAATGTTTTCCTTTTACTATATATGAAATAATTGAGAAGGTCTTGGGGATCCATGGGGGCCCTGCAGACCAGACCACATTTTGAGACCCAATACCTTTCTGTATCAGAACACTAAAATTGGCAAGCACTAGTAACAGCATTTAATTTAAACTAAACTATACAACTTTATTTGCCTTTTTATCAAATAATGTATGATGTGGGAAAATTAAGTTGTAGCTTATGATCTTTAAAATATCTCAAATGTATTTACTTACTAGTCTAACTGCTGTAGCACTTTCAGTATTTGTCTAATTCTTTAAACTTGTTTGTCTTCAAGTCTCTAAAAGTATACAATTTTTGGATTTCTTTTTTCTGTGTATTTTTATTTTGATAAGACTTGAAATTATTTGATACATCTGAGGATGACAAAATTGTGAGTAGTTTTAATACACCTTTAAATCATTTTAGGCAGGCATTCCAGATCCCCCAAATATGTCAGAAGAATTAATCCAATTGAAAGCGAAGGAGCGACACTTTTTGGAGCAATTGTTAGATGGGAAAAAGTTGGAAAATTATAAAATTCCAGTACCAATCAATGCTGAACTGAGAAAATATCAGCAGGTAAGTTTTATACTTAGCTTATAAATATGAATAGTGATTTCTCCTTTCAGATGTGCCTTGAAGAATTTAAAAAATTGATTTAGGGTTGGGTGCAGTGACTCACACCTGTAATTCCAGAACTATGGGAGGCCAAGGAAAGAGGATCTCTTGAGGTCAGGAGTTCGAGACTAGCCTGGGTAACATAGTAGGATCCCAGTCTCTACAAAAAATTTAAGAATTAGCCTTGTGGCATGATGGCATGTGCCTGTAGCCTCAGCTACTAGGAAGGCTTAGGTGAGAGGATTTCATGAGCCCAGGAGTTTGAGGCTGCAGTGAGCTATGATTTTACCACACTGCACTCCAGCCTGGGCAACAGGGAGACTCCATCTCTTAAAAAGAAATAGATCTAGTAAAACCTTGTGTTTAGTCTCTTATACCCATTTATTTCTTTTTGCCTATATAAAGATTTTTGGTCTGTGCAAACATGTTTTTTATAAGAAAAAAATTTTCGTGATCTGTTCATGTGTATAATTTTTCTCTTTCTCCCCAACTTTACAGGATGGTGTGAACTGGTTAGCATTTCTTAATAAATATAAACTTCATGGAATTCTGTGTGATGACATGGGTTTAGGGAAAACTTTACAGTCCATCTGCATCCTAGCAGGAGATCATTGCCACAGGTAATTTAAAATGTTATTTTAAAATAAGGTTTCCAGGTTCTGAGAAATGTAAACAAGCTGTTTAATTTATTGTGTTTTGCTGTTATAAAGGGCCCAGGAATATGCAAGATCAAAATTGGCAGAATGTATGCCACTTCCTTCTTTGGTGGTTTGTCCACCAACATTAACAGGTCATTGGGTGGATGAAGTGGGTAAATTTTGCTCCAGAGAATATCTCAATCCATTGCACTATACTGGGCCTCCCACTGAAAGAATAAGGTAAGAACTGTACAACAACAACAAAAATGTTTAATCTTTTGTCTTAAGTAGTTTGGAAGAATAAAATTTATTAAAAATGAATTCTAATTAGCTGTTTTGGTTATAAGACATAGAAACTTATTCAACTTATTTAAGAAAAGTGAGTATACTTTGGGAAGATATAATCACTGAGGCTTATCAGATGTCAGAGTCCTTAGCAATTATACAATCAGTTGGGCTTTCTAAGTGTTGGAGCTGGGAAATTAATCAGGAACCAAAGCCATTCTGTGTGCTCCTTTTGGGAGCCTGTGACTGTAGCATCTCCTTGGTGCTTCTGTTGTATTCTCATTCTCTACCTACTTCCCTAAGAAGTTTTTCTTTGAGCCTTTCATAGTAACATGTAGCTGCAGTCCCAGCTACTCAGAAGGCTGAGGCAGGAGGATTGCTTGAGCCCAGGAGTTTGAGTCCAGCCTAGACAACATAGTGAGCCCCCTACCTCCTGTCTCTTTAAAAAAAAAAAAAAAAAAAAAAGGCATTTGTGTTTGCTCTGCCTCCTTTCGCCTTCCCTCACCCCAAAAGTACTTTTGGTCCACAATGGCTGCTATAGCTGCCCTGCTGTCATGGCAGCACTAGAGTTCTTTCAGCTTTACCCCCTTCCTTTTAATTAGTATATTTCTTATATTCCTAACTATAGATTTGGAAGAACGGAAGCTCATTGATTTTAGTTTATTTTTCAGATTGGATAGTCAGGCCAGGCACTGTGGCTCACGCCTGTAATCCTAGCACTCTGGGAGGCCGAGGTGGGAGGATCGCTCAAGGTCAGGAGTTCGAAACCAGCCTGAGCAAGAGTGAGACCCTGTCTCTACTAAAAGTAGAAAGAAATTAATTGGCCAGCTAAAAATATATAGAAAAAATTAGCTGGGCATGGTGGCACATGCCTGTAGTCCCAGCTACTCGGGAGGCTGAGACAGAAGGATCACTTGAGCCCAGGAGTTTGAGGTTGCTGTGA
>CAUYPO010088215.1:0-15186 GCA_963574435.1 Cheirogaleus major
TGCCTGTAGTCCCAGCTACTCGGGAGGCTGAGGCAGAAGGATCGCCTGAGCCCAGGAGTTTGAGGTTGCTGTGAGCGAGGCTGATGCCACGGCACTCTAGCCAGGGCAACAGAGTGAGACTCTGTCTCAAAAAAAAATAAATAAATAAATAAAAGAGTTAAACTTTCTTTGCCTTGTTTCTAGGGATTTCCACATGCTGCTCCCTCTGCTTGGAAGGTTTGTCTCATCCCACCCTATGCACATTCAGAAAGCCTTCCCTGATCATACCATACCCCCGAGTAGGTGCCCTTCCCCATAAAGCCCCATGGTCTCCAGGGAAACACCACCAGAGTATTGTCACTGTGTACCTAATATGGTTTCAATCATCTTTCTGATTACTGGCGCACTTTCTTCAGAAGAAATCTTACTGAGACCCCAATGCGAAAGAGCAGGGGCTTTGGAGAAGTAGAGGTGGGTGGCCCAAGGCCTTGCCTGCTTGGCCCCATTGGTTACCCAAGGAAGTCACACCTGAGAAACATTTAAGGAAAGGTTAGATAATGCTTTTAAATCCCAGGCCTAACATATATGCTTGATTATACATAAAATACGGGCACTCTTTATTTCAAGCTGCCCAATAAAGTACTTATTTGTATTACTGTTATTAACCGCAGATATGGTTTTCAGTTTGTATGGCATGGGCACTGAGTTCTCAGAAATACACCAGCCATTAGCAACTAGTGCAGGCGTCCCAGTGCATACTGGATGAATGTGAGCGCTGAACATATGCAGACTTTTATCAGCTACAAATCTTCTGTCGGTGTGTATTTTCTCCATGCTGTGAGCCACTAGCACTCAGCTACACTACCTCCAGTTGGACGACCACATATTTAACCTGACATGGCCTTTCTTCCCGCCCAATATTTTACATTATGGTGAATACCCGTCATGGCTAATAAAGTCTGAAGTGGTGGGGTTTGGCCTACCCAAAAAAGCAGTGGAAATGACTCATGTAGGACTTGGAATGCAAGTTGTAGGGTGCCTGATGTCACCTCCAAAGAAGTGGCTGAGGAAACAGAAGTCTAAGGATCAGCAGGTAAGTAGGGATTGGTACACATCATAGATACCATGGTAACCTAGAGGAGTTGAGCCACAGCTGCATGAATGGGAGTTGAAAAGAATGAAAGTACATTTGCTAGGGTACCAAAACTGGCACATAGCTCCACAGGGTCCCTGCTAGAGTGACTCTGTACACTCACCGCTTTAATTAGAGTCCACATGTCCAGAAGACACCCACTGTCTGCCCACCCCAACCCAGATACATGGGGTAGGTATAGGCACATACCCCTGCAAGAATTTCAATTAATTTGTTTAAGTTGGCAGGAGGAGGAACTGGGGATCTGCCCAACAGAAGTGGCAATGAAATGTTTTACTGTAAATCTTTCACATGATGTGAATTTTATATGCCCATATATAAAATCACTGGCTTTTTTATTTGTCTGCCTCATCTATTAAACTGTAAGTTCCTTGAAGACAGAAACCATGTTCTATTCATCTCAGTATTCCTAAACCAAATACAGCATCTGGTATATAGTAGGTAATAAATGAATGGATGGATGGATGAATCTCAGCACACAGCAGTTTTAACATTAAAGAGATATAGCAGCAGGGACTATGGCCTAAGCAAAGAGCCCTGGGAAGGAAGAAATCCATAGAACTGAACACATGAGACACAGATTCTAACTGCAGAGCAACTGGGAAGCAGGTGCAGAAGGGTACAGTGGCCAAGACTGAACCCTGCATACGCAGGTCTCTCCAGGCCCAGATCTAGAGCGAGGCACAGCCCAGGGCCCAGGGTCCTTCCAGAGGCTTGGGAATAAATGCAGCTCCATTGTGCACAGTAAGATTTCCAGGAAAACCTACAGAAAGACATATGAAGCTTGATGCTTAGTGCTTATAAGATGCTTATCTGTCTCTGACTTGAGTGGCTTTCTCAAGCCGGAGAAAGAAAATGAACCTTATGAAAGGGCCTTAATTGGCCTGGACAGTGCCAATAGTAACATAAGTTACCATGGCAGCTAATGCACACACTTCCTTCTCAATAAATAATACCTCCTTATCTGTTTTCTAAAAAAAAAAAAAAAATGAATGAATGAAAAAAGAAAAAAAAGCAAAGCTGCACCTCCTGTAAAAGATGCCCATTTCTTTTTCCTGTTACTTTTCTGGATTCTAGCTGTGGCCTGAGAAGCTGCCACATGATTATTTGGATCCCAAAGAGCAAAGAACCCTTAATAACAGATGCTGCAAGAGCTGTGCAAGGGAACATTTTACTCTCTTTGACTGCTGTAAGGTGGAGGGTCATTTTGGGGCACTAGAGGGAATTGGGAGAATTATTCAGAGTCCATTCATGATGACATTTGTAGTAATTATGGAAGACGAAATAGAAGCACGAAAGGCTTTTTGAATTGGATTTTCTCCTTAAAATGCAGAGGATGATCTTACAGTATTTTAGGATGACATTATATGTGTATGCTTTTACAACTTCTCTGGTGCAAATGATTTGGAATCAGAACGCAACTGAAGATTAAAGGGCTTAAGGGTGGGAGGGGGCATGAACCTCCTTTTTTGTTTCATTGGTTCAGCTCCAGCCTTTCTCCTTCACAGAAACCAGACACAGGAAAAAAGCTCTGAGGTCATCTTATGGATGCCCTGCAGGGTCAGCGCCAGTCTATTCTCTGCGCTTCTGAGTGAAGTGCTTTATTCAGGCAATTTTGAAAGGATTTAAGTAATGCAGTGCCCACCACTTCCTTTGGCAAATTTTAGCATTCACAGCCTTGAGCAAAGGTTTTATTTTATTTTTTTACAAAAAGGCAGGTAGATAATAGCTGATTGTTGCTTTTAGGCCAACAACCTGCAGGCTCTGCTGTTGGTAGAAATGCCACGTATGTGATAGGGACTTTGCTAAGCATGAACTCCCAAGATGCCTTGGCATCAGGGGTGCTTTCGGGTTATTGTGGAATAGTAGAAAATTTTATTTTCTCCCTTTTCATTCTTTGCCTTATTTACTGGAGGAAACCATTGAGTGCTGCAAGCTCATAGTCTTTTTCTAGGGAAAAGACCCTTTCCCCCCAAACTCCCTGCTAAAGAACAGGTCTAGGTAGGTAATATACAGACTGGCGAGTGGCTCTGCATGAAATCCAGAGGATTGTTGGTATCAAAACTGGGCCAGTCCTTGTAAAGTTTGAATTTAAGATACAACAGTATGGATTGGTAGAGCAGTGAGAGTCCACAAATGAACCAAGGCTATGAGTAAGCAGGAGTCATGAGCACCCCTGAGCTGTGGGCTAGTTGAACTCCCTGACATAGAAAAAAGATTTATGGGATGGAACATAGTGCAGGTGGCGGGTAGATGCTAGGAAAAAACAGGGAAAGACGAGAAGACCTGTCACCATAATGGTGGGAATACAAAATTGTCACTCTCAGGAAGCAACAAAATAAGCCCTGGAGAAGTTTTAGATCTTTCCAATTCCTGAACTCTAGTCCCTCTTCTGTGGGGACCCTGTGTCCTCCATTCAGGGCTCTTGTGGGAGCTCCATCTCCAGCATTGCTGTGTCCATTTTTACAACATCTGCCATTACTCAAGGCAGCCTGAGGGACTCTCCCAGGGATCCTCAAACTATGGCCCGTGGGCCACATGTGGCCCGCCAAGGACATTTATCCGGCCCGCTGGATGTTTTTGCCACCATTGCTGCCTGTCCTGCTTAGCAGCTGACTCGTCCCAGGCCCACAGTGTGCACTCTCCAACGGTCTGAGCGACAGTGAACTGGCCCCCTGTTTAAAAAGTTTGAGGACCCCTGCGAGTCCCTCAGAGCCCAGACTACACCCAGGAACACTGTGCTAATGGGCTTGGGACAGAGAATCACGAGGAGCGGAAAAGAAGTTCTGGTGAAAGATCCATGGGACGTGAAGTACAATATCGAAGGACAAGTTGCAATAACTTGTTCACAAGCCTTCTTTTGGTCATATGCCTTTGCTGGCGGAATGGAAGAATTTGTCAGATGTTTAATATGCAGCAAACCCATAAAGAGGTTCTCTCCCCCGTGGGGCACATCTTGCCTCTCTGCTGTATGGGAAGGCAGGCAGGGTGGGGGCAGAGTCATAAGTCTCTCCCAGTCCTTGTCACTTCTCCCCCTCAGGCAGCAAGGCTGGGAAGCCACAGACCCAGCGCACCAGCATGACACAACTCCCAGGGTGGACAGGGCCTCTGGAATTGTACAACATGGCAGCCCTGCCTGGTGGCCCTTCAGGAGGCCCAGTGGCAGGAACGCATGTTCCCTCAGCAGCTACAGACCCTGAGCCTGTCCCCTCACCAGACCCTCTGTACCTCCAACCTGTGCCATTCATGCTGTGCTTCCAAGAGATATCCCCAGCTCGTTCATTTTTCCAAACACCAAATCATCCTCCCCAGCCCCGATTTCCCCACTCCCACAACTGCCCCTTTTGCTGTGACACAAGAGGGACCCAGATCAACATGAGCAGACTGTGACTTTTAGCCACTCCCAAATGGTAATTTTCCGTCTTCTGAGTAAGGAGCATGTGATGTGATTCAAGGAGGGGCCTCTGAGAGAGGGACCCAGTGCTCCTCTACTCCTCCCTGAGTGTCCCATGTGCTCTTTGACCCAAAGAAGCAGCCGGTGCTAAGGAAGGAAGGCCAGCACGGAGCAAGCCACATCCATCACTCATTTCTTTACAAGAATTTACCAGCAAAATAAACTGTAAAGAGGAAGAAATAGGGTAACTTCAAAAGCAAAAATGCAGCTTATTAGTGTGTTTGATTCTGTGTGGTCTCAAAATAGAGAAAGGTAATTGGTTTAGTTGTTTTATTTTTAAGTTCCAAATCTCATCCTTGTAAAGTGCATTCTTTTAGTAGAAAGTGGCTGGTTGGTATAACATTGGGAAATGTTTTAGACTCGTCCTTCAGTTCAGACTTTGGGAGTAAGCAATTCCAGAAGTTTTCTGGAATTCATGGCCAAAAAGTAGTTGAGACAGAAAGCAGTCCCCCTCCCCACTGCAGTCCCATAGCATTGTTATTCTTTTATCTACGTTTGGAATTCTTTAAATCTCTACACACAGCTTTTGTTCCCAAAATGGGATTTAAAAAAATTTTTTAAGAGATGCGGTCTCCCTGTATCATCCAGGCTGGAGTATAGTCGTGTGATCATAGCTCACTGCAGCCCTGAACTCCCTTCTCAGCCTTCCAAGTAGCTGGGACCATAGGCATGCCACTGCTCCTGGCTCCAAAATGTGGTTATGAGTTCAAGATGGCCCATTGTTCAGATGCTAAGTGCGGAGGCTGTCCGTTGGCCATGGGCTACCCTGGAGTCTCGGGTCCTCACAGGCAAAACTCGTAGGTGCTGCGTAAGCCAGCTATGAGCGCCTGTGTGAAAGGCCACTCACCGGCAGGACACGTCCAAGGATACAGCGGAGATGGATGTAGGCACCCTCAGGCCTGCTTCTTCAAGAGATGTGTTTTCTCAGAGTTTGTATTTAATGGACACATCCTGCTTCCCACTCTCAAAGCCAGGGTAGGTCCATCAAAATCTATGAAATGTCCGTAGGTTGCAGGAACCTCCCCTGGTTCTGAAAGACAGGGCTGGAGAAAAGGCACTGCTTTCTAAGAGAACGAAGTCACAGGAGAACCACTGACAGAGAAAAAAACAATTCTTGGCTTTGTCTGGGTTCCCCTCTCCCCACAACTTCAACTTCATTCAAATTTTTAAAATACTTTCACCTGTTGCAATGCAGTCGCAGCTCGGAGCTTGTTAACCATCAGGGCTGTTATTTTAGTTAAGACCTCTGCCCAGAGCTGAGCTTGTTTGCAGGAGGGCTTTGCAACGCCTGGCTTTCCATCCTGATGGCTCCATTTCCAAGCTGGTGGCTCTCTGAAATTCTTTTGCAAAACAGTGCCTCAAATCCCTCCCTGCTTCCAGGGTCTATCAAAGATTCTATATGAGGATTTAGAACAAGGCCCAGCATTCACCAGAATTGCCAGGCCTTCTTTTCTCTCCTGCGATTGCTATGTTAATGAATCTGTTGGACATTGCTGTGACCTACAAGCTCCTGCACAGCGGGAGAGCCCTGCCTCTGAACTGCTCATGTGTCACACTAAGAAAGGAAAAGAGGCTGGGGCCGGCGGAGGGGCAGAGGACGTTTGGGAAGCCTTCCAAGACTCAGATCATTGTGGAGATGTAAAAGATCACAACTCTCCTTGTTATTATGGTGATAAATGGCTGGGCCGGCAGTTCCGCACCACAAGCTCTGCTGAAATTAAGGAAACCTCGTGGAATGAACAAGCAGTTGAGGAGGAAGTGAGAGGCCGATGGCAGTGTGACCTTCGTAGCAGAAAAGCCATGTGTCACATTGCTGTTACAATTTATGGCAAATATTTCTCCGTCTGCGGTTTGCCTTTAAATAGAAATTGCAGACAATGCAAGCTCAGGGGCATCACCTCCAAGTGCAAAGTCCTACAAAAGGGAAAGCTACACGGGAGGGTTTCACAGGTTTGGGTAACGTTGGCATGAAAGAGCACAACTATTTGAGTTATGGCTACTGTTTTGTTTTGTTTTGAGACAGGGTCTTGCTCTGACACCTGGGCTAGAATGCAGTGGTGTGATCATAGCTCACTGCAGCCTCAATCTCCTGGGCTCAAGCAATCCTCCTGCCTCAGCCTCCCAAGTAGATGGGACTATAGGTGTACACCACCACACCCGGCTAATTTTTTATTTTATTTTTGTAGAGATGGAGTCTTGTTATGTTGCTCAGGCTGGTCTCAAACTCCTGGAATCAAGTGATGTTCCTGCCTTGGCCTCCCAAAGTGCTGGGATTACAGATGTGAGCCACAGTGCCCAACCCTCTCATAGGTTTTTAACAAACTCAGGGTTCTCAGCTGGTCCTTGTGCCTAAATTCTCATAAGCAGCTCAGACCCCCAGCTTGTCTCTTAGGGGCCCCACCCATGAGGACCTTCACGAGTATCTCAGGCCTCAGAAGAGGGATAGCAGTCTAGGCTGCTACTAGTCTGGACAGAAGCACCCATGGCCATGGAGACCCTCTGGTACCATGTCCACCACACATATGTCCTAGTTTTATCTTCATTACTTCAGAAAAAAGTGCTGAAAAAGTGTGAGATGACTAGATTGAATTATATCTTCAACCCAGGCCGTAGGAACCTGGGCAGACATTCCAGAAGTAGGATGTCCAGGGACTCGAACATAGTGCCATCACAGGGAGCTGGCCATAGGAAGTACTTGATCCAGAAGTGGGCAGAAGGTAGTGTCATCTAGCTCTCCAGCCAGTGAAAGGAACAGCCATCCTTTGGCTCCCAGCTGGGGAGCCCTGGTCTTGGGAAACTCCTTCAAACTGCAGTTCTGTCTGTCCCTCCCCAGCATTCGTCTCTCCTTTCTCTGGATTTCATGGAAAATGTATATTCCTGCATTTCCTCTGGGAGGATTGTCTCTTATATAGTTAGAGCTGAGGGAACAGCTTGAATTGGTTATCACAGTTTAAACATCATATTCTTTTGCCCACTCCCCATCCCCCCACCTCAAATAAAGTAACCTTGATGGTTATCAGGGAGCTTGTGAGGCCAAGGCATTCCACCCACCAGGGCTCGAAGTAAATCAACAAGCACACAGAATCTACTCTACTTTTAAGCAAACATGTTCTTTAAATGAGTTTTGGGCCCAAGCAAGTTCTGCTATATGGACCACACTGACAGAATTGAAAGTATAGTATATTACAAACTTAGTGTCAAGAATCAGTGGCTCAAAATAAACATGGAGATGAAAGACCACAGAGCATAGGGCATCATTAGAAAGGACAATCCAGTGGTCTTAAAGCAGAGATCCAGAAAAATATCTGTGAAAATGCAAAACATGATCAGAAACAAACTCTGATATCAAGACTTACATATACACACAAGTGTAGGTATGTGTGTACACATGCATTTGTATACCTGTGTGTGCCTGTGTACACACGTGTATATGGAGAAGGAGGGAGAGAGGGAGAGAATGGAGGTAGGAGAAGATCTCCACACCCATATTCTCTCCTCCATTCCCTAATTCTAAGAAGCAAAGAAATGGTCAAGATTAAAATTTTAGGTTAGAGAGGACCCCTGGGACCCTAGAGACAAGGGCATCAGAGCAGCTAATGGAAATTCTTGTTACTTTCACATGACATCATGTGATTTGTCTCTGTGCAGGGCCCCGGGTACCCAGCCTCCTCCTCTCCTTTACTCACTCCCTTCCTCTAGCCTCTGGTCCCTGCTCACAGCAGTGCCGGTCTCTCTACAGACGAGTACAGACTGCCTTGTGGAATTATCTGCAAGGAATCCTGTCCACCCAGTTTGTTTTATTGGCTAGCAGGTAGGTGACTTATTTTCTGGCCAACAGGCAGGACAGAACAGCGTTGAGCCTGGATGCAAGGCTACATTTGCAAAGGCAGCTGTTCAGACCACAGTCTTCTCAGGCAAATAGTGGGGAGGGGCCACTGATGTCAGCTCCCCACAGCACTGAGAGTCCACGTTGAGCTGGAACCAGGATCTCAGAACAGTGGCCCTAGATAGGATCTGAGGCAGCAGGAGGTTATGTTTGGGAGCACCTCCTGGAATTCTGCTCCGTTGGCCAAGGAGAGCGCTCATCATTTCAAGAGCCAAGCACTTTATTACAGGAAAAGATAATCTTCTCAAAGCGGTCTTTGCCTGTCCTCAATCTTGCCTTTAGCTATCAGATGCAGGAAAATCTTCAATGAGCCAGAATGAGAAGGCCTGACTTTTGCTGCTCAAGGCACTGCTGCTTTTGGACCTCCAACATTCTTCAAGCAAGTTCATAGGACAATATGGAAACCAACCAACCAACCAACCAACCAACAAACAAAACAAAAAGGAAATCCTGGGGCTCAGGAAAGACTGAGATGAGGGAGTTGACCTTCCCATCCACTCTCTTTCTGAGTGCCATTGCCAAGAATATGCTAACGTTGATACACATGTTTCAGGCATTTGACCAAAGTGCCAAGCCATTTTAAGTACGACTGTAAAGAGAGTTATTCCTTCAGAATTGCTACCTTGATAAATGTTTTTATTTTATCCCCTGGATAGATTTAATTCAATGTCATTTACTTATTGCACTGAAAGATTCAAGCTCAAAGATATTTAATTATATCTAACCTTTATACCATTAAGTAGATTAGAAGTCGAAAGCATTGGCTGGCCTCCTGAATGGCTAGTCGTTAGATATGTATGTTCAATTGCAGCTTGCAAAAAGCAAGATATTACATCAGCCTTGAAACAGTATTTACCCAGGATTTGATTCTATTTTGAGCTTATGCTTGGCTTAATTGTACTACGAAAGGAAATAACATTACAGTGAAGCCAGTGAATTCATAAATATATTTCTGTTAGCGGGAAAGGCCAAAAGAGTCATCTAATGTAAATTTACCCTCGGCTACTGAGTGATTGCTCTTTCAAGGACTTGGCAAATTGGTAAGACTTCTGGTTCTATGCCAGGAGTGTTCTTAAATATGGTCTTGAAATAGGGGGAAAAAATACCACACCTAAGAAAGTAGGTATAGGTTTCTTATTTGGGGGAGGCCCCTTACAATATGGAATTCCTTAAAGGGAGATCAGGGAGAAATCTAAATACCTAAGTATGTCTAGTAATGTCAATTCTACTTACCGCAATAGGCAGGCAGATAAATATCTTGGTTAAAAACTCTAATTGTGAATGATGCGTATACTACAATATTTTGATTCATGACAAGATTTTCCTTGGTGGATTGTGCTGAGACATACAGTAAAGGTGGAGACACCTGTGTTTAAAAAATATGGAAGAAACCTACACTGGGGCAGGTGTGTGGGTGCAAATGCAGTGATATGGTGGTAAATGTTTAACAACAAACTCTGGGAAATAAAAAGGCCGGGTTTGTAGTGCTTGCCAATTTCTACACTGTAAATACTCCCACCATGGCCACAGTAAAATTATCTTCCTTAATGGAAAGCTGATAGTACAAAATAAAGTCTAAACACCTTACCATGGCCCAGGACATCCTTGGCCCTGACCTTCCAGCCTCATTGCCCGCCAAGCCCACCCGCGCCCTGGTACTCCAGCTGTTTTCTGCTGCTTCCCAAACACTGAGATTTTGCTCATTGCTGTGCTTCTGCTCAGGATGTTCCTTCTTTCTGAAATACTGTTCCTCTTTTCTCTGCATGAAAAATTCCAAAACTTCCTTAAATATTGAGCTTAAATGTCACCATGAAGCCTTCTTGAAATTCTCCATGGAAGGAGCTCCCTCCACACACTAATAGCACTTTTAGATAATAGCTTCATTATTGCAATTATTAGAACATAGAAGAATAACTTCTATTTTAGCTTCCCCACTAAGCTTTGGGCTTCTTCAGGAAAAGGACAGTTTTATATATTTCCATTACCTTGCACATTATTTGACACATTTTGAGTACAAGGCATATTTTTTGAATGAATGATCAAGTGAATGATCAAATGAATGAGAGCAGATATTCTTTAAACACATCTGTACTAAGCACTTTACATGGATTATTTTGTTTAATTCTCTCCACAAGCCTCATGATGTAGATACTATTACTGCAATTTACCCATGAGAAACTAAGGCTTGGAGATTTGAGTCACACCCAAAGTCACACAGGAAACAGTGGTGGAACCAGGATTTGACCAGAATGTCTGACTTCTGCTCCTACTTCTATAGTAAACTGCCTCCCTACATTGAAAATCCCATTTTGCTCCTGCTTTTTGGCTATTCCTTTTTTGCTGTCTGGAACTGGAGATGTACACAGGCAGCTCTTATTTGGGAAGCCATTTGGGTATCCCAGGAAAATTCAACCCACAATCCTAGTATGCTGTCATTTGAGCTTGGAAGGAAGATCTGCCTAACCCCATCTCAGAGGCATCTGACTGTGGGGCAGAGAGGATTACTCATTCCCCAGGACAAAACCCTTTGGGAGAGCTCATTTCTGTTCTTCCAGGGTGGGGCTTTAAGATTTAAATCGCTAGTCTTAATTGGAGCATTTACTGGATGAGTAAATATTAAACTTAAATTCAGCTACGCCTTTGGTTAGCAAGTCATAGCTTGAGGCTTTGCCTTCCATGTTTCCTCCCAGTTCTGCATGGGGGACAGGAGGTGGGGAATGAAGTCAAGTAGAAACTGTGGTCTAGGGAACAGGGTGACCCAAGGAGTGCCGATGAGGCAGAGACTGAGTCAACCTCTGCTGCGGATCTGTTACTAAACCCTAACACACAGTTGCCCCTTCCAACAAGTTAAATATTAATATGTGGCACTGTTCCTTCCGTTGGGCATTAATTAGACTTTGTTTAAATAAGTAATGCTGAGAGTCACCGGCCAGGAAGGCTACCGTAAGCAAAGCAAGGGTTTCTCCGCATTGTAAGAGGCCAGATCAATGGCAGTCACAAAGGAAGGACTCTATAGTTTTACTGGGGGATGGGAATGTCAGTGGACTTAATCCCATGGTCCTCTGGTTCCTTTTTTCTCTGCATGAAAAATTCCAAAACTTCCTTAAAGACCCAGCTTAAATGTTACCACAAAGCCTTCCTGAAATTCTCCATGGAAGGAGCTCCCTCTGCCCTGGAACACTGCCCAGAGGAACAAAATAAAGAGTGCTACACCTGAAGACCAACCAAGCTCATTGCCCTGAGCTGGTAGGAAGTGGTCAGACTTCCAGTGAAATGCACATACTAAGAAGTTAGGACTGAGGGCAGGACACACTGACCAGGTACTTTATCAGAGCTGCTATTACTGTGAGAGCTGTTGTGTGAGCCAATTTGGATGTTTTAGAAGCCATGGGTTCTAAAATAAGAAAGGTAGAAGGTATAGAAAGTAGAGAGTAAGGGATTGATCCTAAAGACACACCCCTAAGCATGGCTGGTCAAGGAGGTTGGTGCCTGAAGCACTTGGCAGAGAGTAGGCCATCTAGCCAGCTTCCTTCCACTCTTCTGGGGACAGGACCCTGGTCCTACCCTAGTGAACTACCTTCTCCCCTTGGTTGGGACCATCAGTCAAGGTACCTTGCCCACCCCCAGCCAAGGAGAAGGTCTCTGACCCAAGCAAGGCTATTCAGAAATTTGAATCTTGAACCAGGTGACAAAATGACTGTTGGAGTTGATTCCTTCTCGTAAGATAGCATCTGTCAGTCCTCTTGCTTAGAACCTTCCCCTTCCACTCAGACCTCAGGATTCCTACCCGACCTAAGTCTAATCCTCCAACTTTCTTTTTGATTCTGTGAATTACTCCACAGTCATCAAGTTTGTGCCTTTTCTGTTGAAGTTAATCAGCATTTTTTTTTGTTGCTTGACACCTAAGAACCACAACTAACATATCATGTAAATATATGTGCATTTTCATCATATTTATATACATGTGTTTATGGGTATGTGTTTAAATACCATCCACCTTCTGCACACACTGAAAATTTCTCACTTCTGTCCATTTTAATGCCTATTGTCCGCCCACTGGACATAGGTCAGAGAAGATTTTTAAAAATGCAGACCTAGAGAATAGACAAGTATGGGAAATGAATGATCAGTCAAACACAAACTGGCGCCAGTTGATTCAGACTGCTTTCCAGTTGCTAAGAGGGAATGAGAGTTTGGTTTGGGCAAAAAGGAGGGAAGTCACTGAGATGCTTGGGACCCTTGGAGAAAAGGAACAAACCTGGGTAGAGTCTGATAGAGTCCAGATAAAGCAGCTTAAGAATACTGCTGCCTGGAGGGGGATCCAGGAAGGGAAAGACAGGAAAAGGAAGGTCCAAGGCAAATGCCTTCTTTTTCTTTCCTCTTCTTCCTGGTTCCCAAATCCTAGCTGCCAGAAATCAGGTTGGGGCTCTCAGGATAAGAGGGTGGCTTCATTGTAGGCTACGCAGTTATATGTAGGAAGGTCTGGGACTCTAATGGTCACTTTCATGTTGTTTCTATGGCAACGTGTTTTTCTCATATCCAGGAAATAACACATTTTCTGGACCCATTATTTTCTAAATATTCCACACTCCTGAGCCTCTACTCCTTATTTCTGGCATCTCTGGTCTACCTGGGAGTCTTGGCATAATCATTGCCATTTGTCGGTTGTGTTTTTAAACAATATGAACTATTTATTTATCCATATGCTAGAATGCACACATTCCCCATGCCCTGGCCAAATTTGATTTTGGATCAAGTTGGATAAATCCCAAATCATTCTATTTAATAGATATTTTAATCTACATAAACACACTCTGGTTACTGTACAGTGAAGCCCAGCAAATAAAGGAAGTTATGAGAGCAATTGTCATAGATGAGTTAAAAAAAAAAAAAAAGAAAGAAAAACATAATAATTTAGCAACTGAGAGATTTCTGGGCACTTTTACATTCCAATTAACATAGATTCATGTTTATATATTACTGGAGTCTGCAGCTGTGGCTTTTGTTTAGTCTTGGAACCTTGGTAATAGTCTTAATAGGTCAATTTATGAGCTTTTCAAAGAAACTGTTTCCCAGACCAGACAATACAGATAGCTCTGTCATAGCCCTTCCTCATTGGTCATCTATAAAACGATGAAAAAAGTGAAAAGTCAGGACCAGACCTGTCCTGTTAATTAGGTTTCCTGGATTGTCTTACAGGGTGATCTTCCCAGCATAGCTCTAGGCAATGTTACCTGGGGCTAAGGAGAACAGAAATTCCATTCCTCTGTGAGTCACTCACTGCAACATAGTGGTAACTAACCCAAACACCCAGCACTTTACTTATGTAAAGGATAAGATGAGAGTGAGGAATAAGAATACCAGTACATGCATAATTTGGAGGAATGAAGGAGAGATTAGTGATAATATCTGTAAAGGATTATAAAAAACCACAAATAACTTCTTTTGGCAGGAATATTCATAATCAGACATGTAAATATGCTTTACTGTATGTATTCTTCCTTTCTACAAAATCTTCTCTTCTCGGAGACAATTGAGACTTTAATTACTCGAAAGACAGACGATTGAGATTTCAACAACCACATACCATCAGTTCCAAGACACACGTGTTCCCATATTTTACCATTTCTGAAATCAGGATGTGTCTTACAATTCTTATTTTCACATTGCTGAACTAGGGATGCATCTTACAATTCATGGCACCTTACATTTAATGACATACAGATAGGTCTCTTCACTTATACAAATAGGTCTACATAGACTTACCTCCTTTGCCCAACTGGCTTACAGAAGGGATTGTGATGGCTACTGACTGTGGAGCCCTGAACCTTTGCAAGAGGTTGACACACTTGGAGGCAACTAGCAACAACCCCAAATCAGTAAGACAGACCCAGTTCAAACACAGATTGATCGGTGTTCTGACAGGGGGACACACAGGATTCTAGGAGACCACCCAGCCTAGATGCAGGGTGGGGTAGGGTTATCAGGAAGCATTCAGGGAGGAAGTGATATCTTAGCTGAGACTGAAAGAAAGGGTTGGTATTTAATAGAACAATACCACTCCAAGTGTCTACAAAGTCTGTTACCAGTCTACTCTAAGACAAGTACAGAAAATGAGAGAGTTTAGACACTTTGATCACATTTTACATATATATGCATAGATATATACACAAACACACACACAAACCACAAATAAGTAATTTTATATCTATTGAATCTTAATAATTCAAAAATTGGGAATGTACTTTATATATCTGTTTTCCCAGTTTTATTTTTCCTGGTAATTAATTTTATGGCATTTTACAAAAGTAATGGTTGGGAACAGATTGGACATTTTTTTTTTTTTTTTTGAGACAGAGTCTCACTCTGTTGCCCAGGCTAGAGTGCCTAGCTCACAGCAACCTCAAACTCCTGGGCTCAAGCAATCCTTCTGACTCAGCCTCCCAAGTAGCTGGGACTACAGGCATGCGCCACCATGCCTGGCTAATTTTTTCTATATATTTTTAATTGTCCAATTAATTTATTTCTATTTTTAGTAGAGACGGGGTCTCGCTCTTGCTCAGGCTGGTCTCAAACTCCTGACAGATTGGACATTTTTAAAAAAACAAAACTGACCCTTCACCACAAATCTCTGAAGAAACACTGAGCTAGAAGCAGTGAAGGAGGGAAGATTTAGAGAGATCAGCAGCATTTGTAAGGTCCTGGACCTAAGAA
>CAUYPO010088216.1:0-15688 GCA_963574435.1 Cheirogaleus major
GCATAAATCATTCTATTATAAAGACATATGCACCTGAATGTTTATGGCAGCACAATTCACTATTGCAAGGTCTTGGAAATGACCCAAGTGCCCGTCAATTCAGGAATGGATAATTAAAATTTGGCATATGCTCACAATGGGATATTACTCAATTCTAAGAAACAACAGCGAGCTAGCACCGTTTATGCTATCCTGGATTAATCTTAAGCCTGTTATCCAAAGTGAGGCAACACAAGACCAGGAAAATGGGCTCCACATCTACTCACCATCAAATTGGTTCTTACTGATTAAAACTATGGTGCTCAAATGGTGGTAGTACTCACCAGGGAGTCTGGGAGGGGGGGAGACCCACATCCTTGGGATATGGCCAGCATTGTGGGGGGGAAGGGAATACCTCTAACTCTTCTTAGGGAGAGGCAAAGAAATATAATATAACCAAAATGTCAAAAAATAATCTTCTATCGGGTGGTGGGCAGGTGGGGGGAGGGGAAGAGTGTATACTTACATAATGGGTGTGACACGCACCTCCAGGGAGTTGACATGCTTGAAGCCCTAGCACAGCGGGGGGGGGGGGGAGGGTTGGCAAGGGCAATATATGTAATCCGAACAATATTTGTACCCCCATAATATAATGAAATAAAAAGAAAGAAAGAAAGAAAGAAGTAAAGAAAGAAAGAAACAAAGAAGGAAAGAAAGAAAGAAAGAAAGAAAGAAAGAAAGAAAGAAAGAAAGAAAGAAAGAAAGAAAGATCTATACTGGTCTTTACTGCATTTACCTCTCTCTCTCTCTCTCTCTCTCTCTCTCTCTCTCCCTTTCCCTCTCTATTATCTGGTCTCTACCTCCAGCTACAAAAAAAGACTGTTAATAAGGTTACTAGTGATCTCCATGTTACCAAGACCAGTTGAAATTCTTCTGTCATTCATATCTATAGTGTTTGCTCTTATTAACCATTGCCTCCTCAAAAACATCTTCCTTTGCATTCTATGATATCATTCTTTTTGGATTTCTTCTTACCTCTCTGACCACTGTATTCACTCCTGGAGTAACTGTGCTCAGTACTGAATCCTTGACCCTTTCTTCCCATTTTATATTCCCTGGATGACCTCATCTGCAGCCAACTATTTCACACTACCTTGATGTTAATGACTTTCCATTTAATCTCTTCATCTTAGACTTGTCTCTAAGCTCCACATTCTTTTATCAAAGTCATTACCAGACATTTCTACTTGTATATTCTATACTCAACTCAAAATCAACATGTTCCAAATACAACTTACCATATTTTCCCCCAAATCCTGTTTCTTCCTTATCTCAGTGAATCATACCATCCATTCTATTATTAAGAAACTTGAGAATCATCTTAGAGTCCTTTATTCCTCACTTTATACACTCAATTGATCACCAAGTCCTATAATCCCACCTGTAAATATGTATATATACACATATGTATATATGTAATATGTATGTATCTTTATTTTTTAAATACATCTATAATGTATGTTTTTCTCAGCCTTTTAGTTTAGGCCCTCTTCACTTCTAGCCTCAATTACTGTAACTATAGTAGATTCCTAATTGATCTTCTGAGTCTTTACTAGACATCCTCTCCAATTCACCCACCCAAATTACCATTCACATTGCTGCCTAAAATATAAATTTAATTATCCTTTCTTTGCTTAAAATCCTCATAGCTTCAAAATAAATTTCAAACTATTCAGTTTGGTAAACAAGGCCTTTTTGCCATCTGTCTCCAGCGTACCTCTCCAACCATATTCTAACAATTTGTGCTTTCTGCATGTGCTGTGCTTTTTCATATTCCCATCCACTAAGCACATGCTGTTCCCTCTACTTGGAATGTTTCATCTACCATTCCTCCCTCACATGATTAATTTTTTTTCATATCTCATCCCTATTACTGACATTCTGGGTTAAATGCCTCATTTCTATATTACTTTCAAGAGTGTTTAGTGCAAATTTCTTTTCTTAGTACACATAATTCTTTATTTTTACATACATTTAAATGTCTATCTCCTTTCTATCAGATTGTCAACTTCTCAAGGGCAGAGTATTAATATATCTGAATCATACTGTAGTATGTGGCACTAGGTAAATATTTAGTAATGACTGAATGCAATGTGAATGTGAGTTTTATTTCCCATTAGTAGTTCCTAAAGATCCCTTAGCTTAGTTGATGATGTTATGGTATTCTGAGCCATCCAGCTCTACTAAACCTTTTTTTCCCTAAATTCTCCCTTTAGACACTATTACAAATATTAATAAATACTACCATACGTTTATTCAGTAGCTTGTGGTATGATTTGAGAGGTGTTTTGAAGTTCCCATGCCTCAAAATATCTGCCCTGGAGGTACCACATGGACTAAGATCCTGCCTTCAGAGATATATTACTTGCACTCCTGTATATGTAGCTTCTTTAAAAATGCTTATATAGCAAGAAAGTGCTAATTCATAAGTCACTAACATCCTATCATAAATTTATTTATAAGATCTTATCCCTCTGACAAAAGAGATGGGGTGATTTGAAACTTGGCCCTTGGGGGCTGTCAAATAAATAAAGTGGTAGAGAAAGGGGAGCTTGTAAATAGTAGGGAAAGCTTTGCCAACTATTTCTGAATGGATGCTTTATTGTTTTGCCAAGCCATGTTAACCAAAACTTTATATAGGGAGAGGAACAGAGTAAGAACACACTCTGTAGGAATTTCATTTTAGTGCTTTGTCAGTCTATGCATTATCTTTTTCGTTCGTGAGATCTATTTAACTTATATTAGTGATATTCAATACTAGTTATGAGCCATAATCATCTGTGAAGCTTTATAAAATTATAATCATCAATGCACTACCCTATGCCAATACTCAATCTCTGAAAATGAGGCCTAAGGTGATTCTGATGTTCAGCCACGATTGCAAGCTAATGTCTTAGTATGGATTTACCATTGATTCATTTGTTTATTCATGAAGTATTTACACCATCTCTGTGCACATCTGTATATAATATTTTGGGGGGTTTTACAAAAGAAGACTTCAAGTAATTCTTTTCTTTAGTTGTATTTTTTATTTTTCAACTTCAATTAATTCATAATCCATTTACAAAAAAAGGTAAAACATGCATATAAAACATAAGCACATTTGCCTAGCAATTAATGAACAGTGCCAAGATAATATAGTATACAGTGGATGTATACTGTGTATGCAAAAACTTGTTGAAAAGATATGAAATAAAGGAATAATCTAAGTAGTACGGGACAGATCAAGAAAATCGACTTAGGAGAGTTTGGTCCAGGAATTCACAGATATAATGCATGTGAATTGGTAAAAAAAAAAAAAAAAAAAAAAGGAAAGTTATGCTGAACAGGTGAAATGAATATGCAGAGGCATGAAGATGGAAGTGAGCAAGATGTGAGTACAGTGATTAACATCTCCCATAAAGGAATTATGAAAATAATAAGATGAAGTTAAGTTATAAAAACATATAAGGGGGAAGGGAAACCTAAATACTGGGCTACAAGTTGAAATTTAATGATAGGCATCAAGAGCTGTTATAAATTCTTTAACAAAGAAATTATTATGGAAATATACAAAAAATAATTCTGGAAATTTTTGTGTGAATAAACTGGACTATGGAATGACAACAGAAAGGAAAGTTAAGAGATAGTAGTAGGAGTCCAATCGTGAGGTAGCAAAGTACAGAACAGTATAGAATAAAATAGTACTATGATTTTATTGAAAGAAGAACTAGATTTATAGGTAGCTCTTCTTGGAAATATGGTTAAAATTCAAAACAGGACTTACTATACCTTGAATCATTTAGCTGTTGCCTGCCTTTCCGCCTTCATTTTGTGATACACTCCTCCTCTGGCTCTGCTCTAGCCTGTGGCCATCCTTTAGTTCTATGAAGGTGCCTTAAGACCTTTGCACATAACTGTTTTGCCCACATAGAACACTACCCCTTACTCCATCTCCTTCATTTTTTAATTAAAAGTTTTATTAAGATAATTATAAATTCACATGTAGTTGTAGGAAATAATATAGAGATATTCCTTGTGCACTTCACTCAGTTTCCTCTAATTGTAATATTTTGCAAAACTATAATATATCACAACCAGAATATTGACATTGGTACAGTCCACCAATCTTGTTCAGGTTTCATTTGGTCCTGAGTTTTTCCTGTGATAAGATTTTAGGTTACTAATCTAATCTCTTTACTTGTTATAGATCTATTCAGATTTTGGTTTTTATTTCTTGAATAGTTTTTGTTTTTCTAGGAATTTGCCCATTTCACCTAGATTATCTAATTTGCTTGCATAGAGTTAATTGTTCACAGTATCCTTTACAACTCTTTTTATTTCTGTAAAATCAGTAGTAATATCTCAACCTTATTTCTGATTTTATAATGGGTATTTTCTCTCTTTTTTTCTTAGTCATTTAAGTTAAAGCTTTGCCAATTTTGTTCATCTTTTCAAAGCACCAACTTTTGGGTTTGTTAATTTTTTTCTAATGTTATTCTATTCTCTATTTAATTTTTTTCTGCTTTTAATTGGAACAAAAAGTCCTGAGAAGACCCTGAGCCCTCACCTCTGACTGATATTGAAGCTTTGCACAAGCATGAAGTGAAGGGTAAGGAAGAGTTGTAAACTGCCTACCTGAGTGTTGAAAGCACGCCCCAACACACATACTGAGCCCCTTGGCAAAGGTTAGGAGACTTAATTGGCTCCAGGCATTTAAGGAAATCCGTCTGATCATTACCTGACCACTAAGCTAATTTAGTGAGCAGATACTTCAGTGCTCACACATGATAAAGAACAGAGACTTTACACAGTTAGTGCTATTCTCATCACATTATATCAAGAGTACATACTACCAACATGATTTTTGAGTGTTAATATTTAACCTTCATCAAATGGCTGACTATTAAATATACCCAGGATTTTTTAAAATTTATTTCACTAGTTTTTCTGATTTCCTAGGATTTGTTTTAATTAAGAATGGTGAGACATGCAGACATGAAAATTACCGCCATGAAGAAAGAAGCTTTTGTACTCATAGATCCCTGGAAACAAGAATCATGACATTCTACTCGGGCCACATGTAGAAGCATCAGTGTTGGTCAGGAGACAGATGAAGTGAGGAGAAAACAAGAGCAAGAGCCTTTATTGTGGTTTCCATGGGAAGGAACAGGCCAAGAAGGGGAAGCAGGCTTTGGATTGGCGAATTTGAATAATATCAGTAGGTTCTGGGGTGTGGGGGCTGTCTCTAGTGGTCTGGTACCTGACCCTGGGGTGATTAGTGTAGAGAATAGTGGACATGGACTGTAATAGCTGGAGAAAAGAGGTAGTTGGAGGGGGTATGGGCCCTGGATCTGTTGGTTTGCATATGAAAGGCATATTTGCAGGTGAGTCATTTACTATCTGTAGAAATTGGCTAGCCCTGGAAGGGACAGTCTTATCGAGGTCCCAAATGTGAAAACATCAGAATAAAAATATGTTTAATGAATGGAGTTAATGTTTATTAAGTTTCTTCACTGTAAAATTGCTCTTTTCCCTTTCATACTGAACTATTTTGAGAAAAGTTACTATGCAAGACTCACACTTAAGGAGTGAGGAGACGTGCTCCATTTCTTTAAGCATGAAAAATATACATAAATTATTTAGAATTCTTCTGCAAAAGATACTTGTCTTTTTTCTTAATTAATTAATTAATTTAATAATTTATTTATATTTGTATGATCTCATGGATATTTATTTTATACTTTGGGTTATTATCCAATGCTACTTTATTTATTTTGTTGCTCAAATCTTCCAGCTTTGCCTATTGGGAGCACTTTCAGATGGCTCCTCTATCCATTTGACATATACTCATCAATTAGGTGTTTTCTTTTTTGGCATTTCCTTTCTTTCTGTCACTAAAAGATGCTCCAGCCTCATGTTCTATATGCTCCAGTCCTATAATCAACCATCAACCATTTTTCCAAGGATCCCTGGTTTCTTTTATTGGAGAATGGTATCAGAAATCAACATTGGAGCACTAGATGTGTTTACTGATACTGGCATGTCATTGCTTCTAGGCCTTCACATCTGATAGAGCTGAGAATTATATGTGTGTATGCTGACCCATGTATATACACATATCTTATAAATATTTATTTTTGTAAATATTTCTATATATAACCATCTGTATCTGTATTAAGCCAAATATGAGTTCATATTGATGTCTCTATTCCATTAACATGTGAATCATTCTAGCTTTCTCTTATTTCTTTTCTATAACATTCCAGCTTTGTTTTTTTCACTCTGTTTTCTATTTGCTTCTTAGACTGGATATTCCCTATTTACTTATCTTTAAGTTCTTGGATTCATTTTTCCACAAGCTCAAATCTGTTTGTGAGCCCCTCTAGTGAATTTTTCCTTCTGGTTATTGTATTTTTCAATTACAGAATTTCTAACTGGTTTACTTATTACAATTTCTGTCTGTTTATTGATGTTCTATTTGGTGATATATCATCGTCACACTTTCCTTTGATACTTTAGTCATGATTTCTTTTAGTTCTCTGAATTACTTACAACAGCTGACTTAAATTCTTTGTCTACTAAGTCTAAAATCTGGCTCTTCTTGGGAATATTTTCTGTTGGCTGCTGGTTTTCCCGTGTCTGATGAAAAGTGAATATTTTAGATTATAATAATATTGTGTCAGATTTCTCTAGATCCCCAAAATTTGCTGTTGTTGCTGGTTTGATGATGCTCTTATTGTTTTTGTTTCTTTTGCTGCTGCTTATTTGTTCAATGACTTGTCTGGACCAATTGTGTACATACTGTATTACCTGCAGTGTGTGGCCTCTGATTTCTCTGCTAGCTTTTGTTTTAAAAGTTCTTTTTAAAAGAAAAGTCTGGCTTCCTGGGGGGGCATACTTTGATCAGTATAATTTAGTGGACATCCAATGATTGATTTGTCATAAGATTTACTGAAATGCCTTGCCTATATATCTTCTACCCTTTGCCAAAGGGATCTGTGTGACAATGCATACCTTCAAACTTAATGTAGCTTACCAGACAGCTTTAGCTTTCATTTCCTGCTTGCTCAGGGACTTAGGGTCAGAAGGAGGTGATTAACTGATGCTTTTCTGTTTCCTAGTTTTTTTTCTGGACATGCACACAGTATTTGGTATGTGCACAGCATTGAGCATGTACACAGCTTTTGAGATTACTCAGAATATGTAGAAGCTTTTCAAAAGACCCTATAGTTGTCTAGTTCTCCAGGAATTCATTTAAATTTCCAGCCAAGCTCTTGTTTGATCCAAGTGAAATCATATCCTTAGGCAACTACAATGTTGCCAGCAGTTTAATATTCTTTTGGTAATGTCCTGCGGGTACGCTTCATAGTCTCCCCACCTTCCCCATCCCACTCACCTTAGCTTTAAGTCAAATCAAATAGCCACCAAACTCTGCAGGGAGCTGTAAGTTCAGATAAATTGTCAACTGAGCTCTGGGAACTATGATTTTATTAAAGCTCAAAAAACAGTCAGATTTCTCCATTATCTACTTTACACCTTGCATTTGAGTACCACACCACTGAGCTGTGCAAGAAGGTAGAACAGGAATAGCTTCAAGTTTAAAGATCACAGACCCCGCTGTCTTATCAAGGTAAGTAGTTTTTTTGGATAGATAATTTCACTTTGGTTTGGATTAACAAAGTTGTGAAATGGTTGGTTTCTAGATTTTTTTCCATATTTTAAATTTTTAGAGGGAAAACGAGTTCATAAAACTCCTCACTCTGCCCTTTTCAGAAGTCAATATCTATTGTATAGGCTGCTTTTTTTAACAGCTTTATGGAGACAATTCACATGTCCTACAATTCATCCATTTAAAGTGTACAATTCATTGGCTTTTAGTTTATTGACAGAGTTGTGCATCCCTCACCATTTTAGAATATTTTCATTATCACCAAAAGAAATCCTATATCTTTTAGCTTTTACCCCCTAATTCCCCTATTCCTCCCAGCCCTAGGAAGCTGCTAATATAATTTCTGACTCTACAGATTTGCCTCTTGTTGACATTTCATATAAACGGAATTATGCAGTATGTGGTGTTAAACAGAAATTATGGAAGACCATTGTTTTGTACTGAGCTCCTGTACTAGGCTCAGCTGGGCCAGACAAAGCCAAAATGGAACCACTCATGCTAAATGCCACATAATCAAATTGAAACTTTAAGGAAGTAAGTAGATCTCCAAACAGAACAGTTTTTCCTCCAAAAAAGAGGATTCCAGTCTACCTGACTCAGAGCAATAAAGAAGATACCTCTACTTTAACACTTACAAAAAAAGTAACCTGAAGTAACTGATGTTAACCAATCAGCTTTTTTTTTTACTTGAGGATTTTTCTTTTATTATATTTTATTTGGTGCTTTAAGCTTTTTAATTTTTATTTGTAAATTTACACATAATAATTTATACATATTTATGGGGTACAATTTGATGTTTCAATGCATGTATACATAGTATGATGATCAAATCAGGGTAATTACTATATTTATCACTTTAACTATTTATCATTTCTTTGTGGTGACAGCATTCAAAGTCTTCCCTTCTATGTATCTTGAAATATACAATACACTGTTACTTAGCATAGCAACCTGATCAACATTTTTCTTTTGATTTGATTTGATTTATTTCAAAGTATTAAGGGGGTACAAATGTTTTTGGTTACAAGGATCACTTTTGTAATGCTTGAGTCAAAGTTATAAGTGTGCCTGTCACCCAGGTAGTGTTCATTGTACCCATTAGGTAGGTTTTTACCCATGCCTTCTTCTTCCCCCACCCCAGATTGATTTCTGTTAGGTTATTCTTCCCTCTATGCACATGTGTGCTCATTGTTTAGTTCCAATTTAATAGTGAGTATATGTGGTGTTTGTTTTTCCATTTGTTAGATGCTTCACTTAGGATAATGGTCTCCAGTTCCATCCATATTGTTGCAAAAGGCATTAAGTGGTCCTTCTTCATGGGTGAGTAGTATTCTGTGTTATACATATATCACATTTTGTTAATCCACTCATGGATTGATGGGCATTTGCGTTGATTTCACATCTTTGCAATTGTGAATTGTGTGGCAATAAACATTTGAATATAGGTATCTTGTTGATTAAATGACGTTTTTTCTTTTGGGTAAATGCCCAGAAGTGGGATAGCTGGATCAAATGGTAGGTCTACTTTTAATTCTTTGAGGAATCTCCATACTCTTTTCCATAGAGATTATACTAATTTTCAATCCCACTAACAGTGTATAAGCGTTCCTTTCTCTCTGCATCCACACCAGCATCTATTGTTTTTGGACTTTTTAATAAAAGCCATTTCAACTGGGATAAGATATCTCATTATGGTTTTGCTTTGCACTTACCTGATAATTAGTGACATTGAGCATTTTTCATATATTTATTGGCCATTTGTCTATCTTCTTTTGAAAAGCTTCTGTTCTTGTCTTTTTCCCACTTTTTAATGGGGTCATTCGATTTTTGTCTTGCCCATTTGCTTGAGTTCTTTGTAGAATCTGGTTATTAGCCCTTTATCAGACATATAGTTTGCTAATATTTTCTCCCATTCTGTAGGTTGTCTATTTTGCTCTGTTGATTTTTCCTTGGCTGTGCAGAAGCCTTTTAATTTAATCAAGTTCCATTTATTTATTTTTGTTGTTGCTGTGATTGCCATTTGGGTCTTCTTCATGAATTCTTTGCCTAGGCATATATCTAGACGAGTTTTACAACATTTTCTTCTAGAGTTCCTCTGGTTTCATGCTTAACACTTAAGTCTTTTAACCATCTTGAATTAATTTTTGTGAGTGGTGAGACATTTGGATCCTGGTTCATTCTTCTTCATGTGGCTATCCAGTTGTCCCAGCACCATTTATTGAGTAAGGATTCTTTTCCCCACTGTATATTGTTCTCTGCTTTGTCAAAGATAAATCAGGTGTATGTGGATGGTTTTATGTCTGGGTTTCTTATCCTGTTCCATTGGTCTAGGTCTCTATTTTTGTGCTAATATCATGCTGTTTTGGGTGCTATAACTTTGTAGTATAGTTTGAAGTCTGGTAATGTGATGCCTCCAGATTTGTTCCTTTTGCTTAAGATTGCTTTTGCTATCCAGGCTCTTTTCCAGTTCCAAACAAAGCATAGAATTATTTTTTCTAGATCTGTAAAGAATGATGTTGGTATTTTGATGGGGATTGCATTGAATCTATAAATGACTTTGGGAATTATGGACATTTAAAAAAACTTGATTCTACTGATCTACAAGCATATGTTTTTCCATTTGTTTGTGTCATTGGCAATTTCTTTCCTCAGTGTTTCATAGTTCTTTTTGTAGAGATCTTCCATTTCCTAGGTAAATATATTCCTAAGTATTTTATTTTCTTTGTGGATATTGTGAATGGTATTGAGCCTTTGATTTAACTCTAAGCTTGACTGTAATTTGTGTACAGTAATCCTACTGATTTGTGTATGTTGATTTTGTAACCTGAGACTTTGTTGAATTTGTTTATCAATTCCAGGAGTCTCTTGGATGAATCTTTGTGGTTTTTTAGATATAAGATTATATCATCAGCAAAAAATGATAGTTTGATCACCTCTTTCCCAATTTGGATACCCTTTTTTTTTTCTCTTGCCTGATTGCTCTGGCCAGGTCTTACAGGACTATGTTGAATAGAAATGGTAACAGTGGGCATCCTTGTCTTCTTCCACTTCTTAGTGGGAATGCTTTCAACTTTTCCCCATTCAGTATGATGCTGGCTGTGGGTTTGTCATATATGGCTTTTATAAGTTTTGGATATGTTCCTTCTATGCCAAGATTCTTGAGGGTTTTTATCATGAAAGGGTGCTGAATTTCTTTGAACGCTTTTTCTGTATCTATTGAGATGATCATATGATCTTTGTTTTTCCTTCTGTTTATGTGGTAAATCACATTTATTGATTTATGTATGTTGAACAATCTTTGCATCCCTGGGATGAAGCCCACTTGGTCCTGGTGGATTAGTTTTTGATGTGCTGTTGAATTCAGTTTGCTAGTATTTTGTTGAGGATTTTTGCATCTATGTTCATAAGGGATATTGGTCTGTAGTTTTCTTTTTTTGTTGTGTCCTTTCCTGGCTTTGATATCAAGGTAATACTGGCTTCATAGAATGAGTTGGGTAGGATTCCCTCCTTCTCAATGTTATGGAATAATTACCTTCTGTATGGGTACCAATTCTTCTTTGTAGGTCTGACAAAATTCAGCTGTGAATCTATTTGGTCAAGGACTTTTTGTTGTTGATGTAAGATTTTTTATTGCTGCTTCAATCTTCTTGGTCTGTTCTGGAATTCTATTTATTTCTGATTGAGTCTTTGGAGGTTATGTTTCCAGGAATTTGTCCATTGTCCATTTCCTCCACTGACAGATCTGGAAAGATCATCCAAGAAAAAAATAAATAATGAAACACTGGACTTAAATGGGACTTGAGAATAAATGGGCCTAACAGACATTTATAGAACATTTTACCCCAAAACTACTGAATATACATTCTTCTCATAAGCACATGGAACATTCTTCATGAATCATCATATTTTATGCCACAAAACATGGTTTAACCAATTAAAAAAACATGAAGCATAGCATGTATCTTCTCAGACCACAGTGGAATAAATATAGAGATCATCTCCAAGAAAAACACTCAATCTTATACAAAGTAATGGATATTAGACAAGCTGCTGCTGAACAATTATTGGATCAACAATGAAGGTAGGATGGAAATCAAAATATTCCTCAAACTGAATGAAAAAGGGGACACAAATTACTAAAATCTATGGGATTCAGCAAAAGCAGTACTAAGGGGAAAATTCATAGCCTTAAATGCCCACATCAAAAAGACCAAAATATCACAAATTAAGAATCTAATGACACATCTCAAGGAGCTAGAAAAGGAAGAGCAAAACAATCCCAAACCCAGCATAGGAAAAGAAATAGCTAAGGTCAGAGCAGGACTAAATAAAATCAAAAATAAGAAAATAATACAGAAGATCAATGAAACAAAAAATTGGTTCTTTGAAAAGATAAAGTTGATAGATCTCTTGCTAGATTAACCAGGAAAAGAAGAGAAAAGACCCAAGTAAGCTCAATCAGAAATGAAAAAGGAGATATTACAATTGATACCACAGAAATACAAAATATCATCTGTGAGTACCGTGAAAATCTCTATGCCAATCAGCTTTTTTCTATTGTTTTTCTTCTTTCTTCCCACCTTAAAACACCGACTGTCTCACTTTCATTGCCCTGTGGAAGTTCTTGTTTTATTTTGTAGAATGGAGGCTTCCTCATTCATAAATTACAAATAAAAGCTGATTAGATTTTTAAGGAAATTTTTAGTAATTTTATCTTTGACAGTGGCCTTTTGTGTTTGGTTTCTTTTACTTAGCATATTTTTAAGTTTTATCTATGTGGTATCATATATCAGTACTTCATTTCTTTTTATTGACAAATAATATTCTCTTATATAGTCATACCTCATTTTATTTATCCATTCATCCATTAAAAACATTTGGGCTGTTCCCAGTTTGGGCGTATTACAAATAATGCTACTATAAACAATTGTGTACAAGTTTTTGTGTGGACATATCTTTTCATTTCCCTTGAGTATAAACCTAAGAGTGGAATTGCTTGATCAAAACTGCTTTCTAAAGCTGCCACGCTCTTTTAAATCCCCATGAGCAGTGTATTGGGATTCCAGTTTCTCCACTTCCTTGCCAAAATTTGTTATTTGGCTTTTTGATTATAAACATTCTAATAAGTATGAAGTGATATCTCATTAAGGTTTTGATTTGCATTTCCCTGGTGGCTCATAAGGTTGGGCATTTTTTCATGTGTTTATTGGCCATCTGTATAAATTACTAGGGAAAATATCTATTCCAATTCTTTGTCTTTTTATTATTCATCATGTGCAGGTGTTCGTATGGGTATAAGTTTTTATTTTTTCTGGATAAATGCCTAAGAGTACAGTTGCTGGGTCATATGGCAGTTGCATTTTTTAAAAGAAATATTGTTTTGAAAGAAATTGCCAAGCTGTTTTTCTAGAGTAGCTATAACATACTACATTCCCACCAACAATGTATGAGTGGTCCAGTTTCTCTGCATACTCATCAGCATTTGGTGTTATCACTATTTTTTATTTTAGTCATTCTGATAAGTATGCAGTGATATCTCATTGTGACTTAATTTAAATTTCTATAATAGGTAATGATATTTTACATCATTTCATGCCCTTATTTCATGTCCTTATTTGCCCTTTTTATATCTTCTTTGCTAAAATGTCTTTTTATAACTATTGCCCATTTTTAAAAAAATTTCAAAATATTGAGGGAGTACAAATGTTTTTGTTTACATGGATCACTTTTGTAACACTTGATTCATGGCTATAAGTGTGCCCATCACCTAAATAGTGTTCATTGTACCAGTTAGGTAGGTTTTTGTCCCTCCCCTCTCCCCTCTCCCTCCCTGACTTGATTTCCACTAACTTTTACTTCCCTCTGTGCACATGTGTGCTCATTGGTTAGTTCCATTTTCTAATGGAATTGTTTTTTCACTGTTGAGTTTTGAGACTTCTTTATACATACATATTACTAGACCTTTGTCAAATATGTAGTTTGCAAGTATTTTCTCCCAGTCTGTCACTTGCTTTTTTGTCCTTTTGTCAGAGTCTTTTGCAGAGTAAATTTAAAAAATTTTTATATGGTCAAATTATTCAAATTTTTCTTTTATAAATCATGCTTTTGGGACCAAGTTTAAGACCTCTTTATCTAGCCCTGTATCCTCAAGATTTTTTGTATGTGTTTTCCAAATGTTTCATAGTTTTATGCTATGTATTTAAGGTTTTGATTCATTTTGAGTAAAATTTTTGTAAGGTATGAGGTTTAGGACAGTTTATCTTTTTGCCTATGGATGTTCAGTTATTCCAACACCATTTATTGAACAGGCTATTCTTCCTCCATTGAATAGCTTTTGAAACGTTGTGAAAAATCAGTAGAACATATTTGTGCATGTCTATTTCTGGGTCCTTAGTTATGTTCTATTGATTAATGTATCTAGCTGTCTATCAATACCACACTGTCTTGATTAATGTATTTATAATAAGCTTTAATATCAGGTAGAGTAATTACTGTCATTTTATTCCTTGTTTTCAAGATATTTTTAGCTATTCTATAGTCTGTGCCTTTCCATATAAATTTTAGAGGGAACTTGTCTATACTTACCAAGAACCTTGAAAGGATTTTGATAAGAATTGCTTTAAACTTTGCTGTCAATTGGGAGAAAATTAACATTTTTACCATGTTGGGCCTTCCAATCCATGAATGAGATATGTCTCTACATCTATCTATGTAGGTCTTATTTGATTTCTTTATTCAGCATTTTGTAATTTTTAGCATATAGATTCTGAATATGTTTTATTGTTTATACTTACACAATTATACTTAAGTAATGCATTTACATTAATACTGATGGAGTTCAGCACCTGTTACCCCAAAATATGGTACCTTGTCATATTGACTTTCATAAACTAAAGGAATCTGAGAAAGCCACAGAAGCAAGGAAGGTCTCTCTGATCTTCCCCTGCCCTTCTCCCCTGAAGCAGGTCACAATATTCTCATGTGAGAACTGACCTCCTTGTACCTTGTGGAAAGGAACATTATTATCTCAGAAGATGAAGGGTCACAGAGAAGAATCTGAATGAGCAGGCCTTGATAAGTTTCCCCCAGTTTATTATCATTAGATCATACCTACTTTTGTCCAATCATATTTTTCCATGATTTTCCACTCTTTATCAAACCTAGCATTAAAACACACAGGTTTAACCATTTCTACAAGTGTTCATTTCCTTATGAAGTCTCTCATGTCATATAAAACTTATTAAATATATTTAAATTCTTTTCTTTTGTTAATCTGTATTTTGTTATAGAGGCTTCAGCCATGAGCCTACACTGGGTAGAGAAAAATATATTTTGTCCCCTACTATACCATGAAAATGGATTCGCAGTTTAATTTTTTTTATTTTTCATTTTTTTCTTTTATTTCATCATATAATGGGGGTACAAATATTGTTAGGGTTACATACATTGCCCCTACCACCCCTCCCCCCCACATGTCAGAGCTTCAAGCGAGTCCAATCCCTAGGTGGCCCAGGCAAGACACACATTATGTAACTCTAGACTTCCTCCCCCCTCCCGACTGCCCTCCATCCAACATAAGAGGTTTTTTTTGTTTTTTTTTTTTACATTTTGGATACATTGTATATCTTTGCCTCTCCCTAAGAAGGGTTAGAGGTATGCCCATCCCCCTGACAATGCTCGCCACATCCCTATGATGTGGGTCTTGCCCCCCGCCAACTCTGGTGAACACTACCACCATTTGAGCACCATAGTTTTAATCAGTCAGTACCAATTTGATGGCGAGTAGATGTTGAGCCCACTTTCCATATCTTGTGTCGCCTCACTTTGGATAACGGGCTTAAGCTTAATCCAGAATACCATAAACGGTGTTAGCTCACTGTCGTTTCTTAGAATTGAGTAATATTCCATTGTGAGCATATACCACATTTTAGTTATCCACTCATGAATTGACGGGCACTTGGGTTGTTTCCATGACCGTGCAATAGTGAATTGTGCTGC
>CAUYPO010088219.1:0-15447 GCA_963574435.1 Cheirogaleus major
ACACACAAAAACTAGAGAACATAGAGAAAATAACAAATTCCTGAAAATACACCACCAGAAAGAAATAGAACTCCTGAACAGACCACTAATGAACAGTGAGATCAAAACAGTAATAAAAACATTCCAACAAAAAAGAAGCCCACGACCACATGGATTCATAACCAAATTCTATCAGCCCTACAAAGAAGACCTGGTACCCCTACTACAGAAATTATTCCAACATATTGACAAAGAGGGAGTCCTCTCCAATTCACTCTACAAAGCAAGTATCATTGATACCAAAGCCAGAAAGAGACACAACAACAACAACAAATGAAAACTATCAATCAATATCCTTTAAGAATATAGATCCAAAAATCCTCAACAAAATACTAGCACATTCAATAGCACATCAAAGCATGATCAAGTGGGTTTCCTCCCAGGATGAAAGGATGGTATAATATACACAAATCAATAAATATGATTCACCACAAAAACAGAAGCAAAAACAAAGACCATATGATCATCTCAATATATGCAGAAAAAGCATTCAATAAAATCCAGTACCCTTTAATGATAAAAACCCTCAACAAACCAGGTGTAGAAGGAACATACCTCAAAACAATAAAAGCCATGTATGACAAACCCACAGCCAACATAATACTAAATGGAGAAAAGTTGAAAGCATTCCCCCTAAGAACTAGAACAAGACAAGGGTGCCCACTGCCACCACTTCTATTCAACGTAGTACTGGAATCAGACAAGAGAAAGAAAGAAATGACATCCAAATAGGGAAAGAAGAGGTCAAACTATCTCTGTTTGCTGACAATATAATCTTATATCTAGAAAACCCTAATGACTCCAACAAAAGACTCTTAGAATTGATAAATAAATTTAACAAAGTACCAGGTAATTTATTTTAATTAAGTGTTATTTTTTCCCATTCTAAGATATAGAAAAAGAACTATATAGCTTGTATCTTATTTTTCTGTAATGGAGAAAGATTTAGTTTTCAAATAATTGATACTATTTGATATTACACATATTAGATATTCTTTATAAATGAGTGGCTCTTGCACCTATATATGACCCATAAAATCATGCTCAGCATGAGGGTTGGTGTTGTAAGCTAAGAAAGTTTTGGGTGATGAATGCTTCTGTAAAGTAGAATAATAGTTTTCCATCCTATAATAATTTCTACATATGAGAAGATGATATGAAACTCTACAGTAGTTTTGTTTTCTTTGTCTTTGAAATTAAATTTGAATAAGTAGAATAAATATTTGAATACAGATTATACATCTTGCCCTTTGTAATAAGTTCAGAGGAAGAAATATATTTATTCATACTTTGAATAAATATGTCTAATTTGAGAACATTTATATTTCCATCTTTGAAAATACCTTATATTATTTCTTCTTCTAAAGTTTCCTAGTTTTATCTTTCTACTCTGTGATTGGACACATATCATTGCAAGCTGTTTTTCCTCTTGTAATCTTTTACATTATTTTCTTCCTCAGGGATCTTTTTTAAGTTCTCTCCTCTAATCTTTAAAAATCTTTCCACAGCTTGAATTTGCATATTAACCTCAATGAAAAGCAATAAAGTGTCAGCCTTCCTTATGAATTTCATACAGATGTGTCCAACTGCTTTTTAAGTGTCTTTACTTGGATATCTCACAGTAACATTGAATTCAGTATAAACAACAGTGAGCTCTTCAGCTTTCTCCAAGCTCACAAATTTAAATGTTACTGTCATACAGTTAATCAACAAATTCAAAACATAGGAATTCTTCATTCTCTATGTTATTAAATATAAAAAGTATGTCAATCTATCTCTTAAATGCATATAAACTTTCCCACTGCCACTTCCCTATAATAGCCTACAACCATTTGTTACATTGCAGCCAGAGTGATTTTCTAATACTCCCTTGCTTAAAAACTTTAAATGGTTTCCCATTTGGCAATACAATATATACTAAATTATAAAACATGGTGTCTTAGTCTTCTCAGCTGCTATAACAAAATGCCACAGATTGGATGGCTTACAAAACAAAAATTTATTGTCCCATAGTTCTGAAAGCTAGAAATCTATGATCAAGGTACCAGCAAATTTTGTTTCTAATGAAGGCTCTCTCCCTAGCTTGTAGGTGGCCACCTTTTGGCTATGTCCTCATATGGTCTTTCTTCAGTGTATAGGCATGAGTGGGAGAGCAAGCTGTGTGGTGTCTCTTCTTATAAAGACACTATTCCTATTGGATCAGGATCCACACCCTTATGACCCCATTTAACCTTAATTACTTTCTTAGAGTTCCCATCTCCAAATCCAGCCACACTGAATATTTTCTTGTCAACAAATGAATTTTGGGGTGGGGGACACAAACCTTTAGTCCATAAAACGTGATAATGAATCAAGAGCTGGTTTGTGCTATCCACTCTTTCTTATCACACCTTCTTCAATTTATGCTAAACTTTACTGAATAGTCTAATATTTCTTTTATTCACCAAGTTTTTTTATTTGTTGGTTGATTTGGTTTTCGTTTTGTTTTTTTGTTTGTTTGGTTGGTTTTTGTTTTGTTTTGTTTTTTTTGAGACAGAGTCTTGCTCTGTCACCCCAAGTAAAGCACAGTGGCTCATCATAGCTCACTGCAACCTCAAAACTCCTGGGTTGCAGTGATCCTTCTGCCTCAGCTTCCCAAGTACCTGAGACTACAGGTGCCCGGGTAGTTTTTCGATTTTTAGTAGAGACAGGGTCTCCCTCTTGCTCAAGTTGGTCTAAAACTCATAAGCCCAAGCAGTCCTCCTGCCTTGGCCTCCTAAAGTATCACCAAGTTTTTTTAAAGTATCTGCAATCTATTAGTTAATGTTACTACTGTGTTTCCCCGAAAATAAAAAAGGGTCTTATATTTATTTTTCCTCAAGAAGACACCCTAGGGCTTATTTTCAGGGGATGTGTTATTTTCCCCTCAAAGTCTCAGCTTGCAGCATGCACAGGATGGCCGGGACCTGACAGGGAGAGCCGACCTTGTTGGTGGTGCTGCCCGCATCTTTTTGGTCACCTCTGGGATAGTAGCTTTCACGATGGGGCAGATGAGAAGGGCTGCTTGTCTTCTTTATCACTCCACGATGAAATGCATGGGTTGTGCAGATACGCTGCGTAGCCACGTCCATCACTAGGTCTTATTTTCAGGGTAGGGCTTATATTACGCAAATGCTTAGAAATCCTGCTAGGGCTTATTTTTATGGGTAGGTCTTATTTTCGGGGTAACACAGTATGTAGGTGCACCATATAATATGACAGCTATAGCACAAAGAAGTGGGAGTGAAATGGAACCACATACCATTGAAAGGTTTTTACGTTTTATGTGAAGTGGTACAATAGTAACTCTAAGTGAATAGAGTTAATGAAAAGGTGAATAGAGTTAAAGGAAAGATATATATTGTAATCCCTAGAGCAACCACTAAAAAAATAATGCAAAGGAGTATAACTAAAAGAGACAAAAAAGGAACTAAAATGGAATATATAGTAAAAAATATGCTATTGAGCAAGAAAGGACTATAAAGGAACCAAAGGAACACAGCATAAATTGAAAATGAAGAGCAAAATGGTAGACCTAAATCCAACCATATCAATTTATAAACCAATGAAAAGGCAGACTATCAACCTGGATACAAAAGCAAAATCCTATTTATCATCTTAGATTGTTGGGGAAAAAAAAAAAAGAAAAACCCTACTATATGCTGTCTACAAGAGATGCATTTTAAATATAAAGAAATTGTTAAAAATAAATAAAAGAATAAAATAAAAAAGTAGAAAGTATAATATCCATACAGTAAGTATAAGAAAGGAAGAGTGACTATATTTACATAAGACAAATTAGACTACAAGACAGGGGTAATACCATAGATGGAAGGACATTTTCATAATGATGAAAGAGTCAATATAATCATCATTAATATGTATGTGCCTAATAGTAGACTTGCAAAATGCATAAAGCAAAAACTGACAAAATAAAAGAATAGACAAATTCACAATCATAGCTGGATATCTAAACATTTTTTTTCAGTAAGTGATAAAATTAAATAAATCAATACAGATATTTAAGATACGAACAAAACCTACCATTCCTTGACTTAACTGACATTTATATTAGTAGAATGCTACACCCAAGTGTACACTGTTCACCTAATAAAATAAAATCCTGTATTTGTTGAAGAAATAAATAAAATTAATAAATATATACATAGGTAGAAGATGGGGCATGCTGAATTTAAAGTAAAACTACTTGGATGTATTGACTAGTTCAAAGTTGGAGAAACAGGACAAGAAGTTGAAGCTGATGATGTAGACTTACAATCTTCTAAATGTCTGTATTTTGGCTGGGCACGGTAGCTCACACCTGTAATTCTAGTACTCTGGGAGGCCATTGGAGGAGGATCACTTGAGCTCAGGAGTTTGAGACCAGCCTGTGCAAGAGCAAGACTCCCATCTCTACTAAAAATAGAAAAATTAGCTGGCGTCATGGCGCGCACCTGTAGTCCCAGCTACTCAGGAGGCTGAGGCAGGAGGATCGCTTGAGCCCAGGAATTTGAGGTTGCAGTGAGCTGTGATGACACCACTGCACTCTAGCCAGGGTGACAGAGCAAGACTCTGTCTCAAAAAAAAAAGTCTATATTTCAAAATACTTAAGGCTCTTCTCCAAAAGAGCACTAGGTGAAATGCTATGCAGAGAAAAATGAGAAGACAGAAAAACCAGAATACCATGGGGATGAAGGGTGTGTCATGATGCCAAAGGGAGGGAGGTTTAATAAGTGAGATGGAAACCTATGGTAAATATGAAGAGAAGAAGATGATTTGGACTGAGAAAAAACTTTAGGAACAAAAACAGAACACTAGTAACCCCTCAAAGCAGCAAGTATTGATGAGTTGATGTATATACAAGCATAGAACGGCAGAGGTCAAAAGGATGCAGTGGCCATGTGGTCAGCAAGTTTGGCAGCAGAAGTGAGAAAAGAGAAAGCATGGCAGCCAGAAGGGGCAATTGAATTGAAACAAATTATCTCTGTCTTTTCTGTTTTAAAGATTGGAAGAGTTATATATCTAAACAAAAGGAAAGAGGTCCAATAAGCAAGATGCTAGAGGGCGAGGGGGCGGGGGAGAGAGAGAGAGAAAAGCAGAAGCAAAGTTCCACTAAATGGAGAAAAGAATGAAACAGAGAGCCATTAAATTTCAGAGAAAGGCATAGACACCTTCTCTGAGATTTATTGGAAAGAAACAAGAATGGATGCAGGCACACAGAGATTTACTGCAGTGAGGGAAAATGTGCGGCTGCCCTGGTGAGATGTCTTCACCTTCTCAATCGGTTTAAAGCAACCACTCACCTGGTACTTCCTGCTCTTCTGAGTAAAGCTAACACTTTGCTGGTTAACAACCATGTTAAAACGGTTAACTGAAGAGCCACTGCATACACAAATCTACAAGGTAATCAGGAATAAGTTATCAAGGTTTCAAATATGGTGTTTGGGGGAAAATATATTTAGGATCAATCCTGGGCTGAGAGATTACCTTTAAGCCACTGAGAGAAGACCATCTTCTTTCATCCCCTCCTTTGGCCTGTCATTTTCCAGTGCAATAATGATAAGGTCTGATAGCTGTGAGAGACAGATGTTTGACAAACACAAAGACTTTCTACCTTTATTTGATTTGACTGGTTGATAGATGAGTGGGTGAGAAGGATGTGAAAAAGCTGCTCATCTGAAATTTAACTCCCTTATGCTCTCCTTATCCCCTTTTTCCATTGCTGCTTCTTCCCCAGCTACAATCTCAAGCACTAATTCTCAATGTTCTATGTGATGTGAGAGCTTTTACTGCTGTTCCATGAGATTTTTCCTCCACTAAGGAAAATTCCAGGTTCTTTTTTTTTTTTTTTGAGACAAGGTCTCACTCTGTCACCCAGTCTAGAGTGCAGTAACATCATTCCTGGCTCACTGCAACCTCAAGCTCCTGGGCTCAAGCAATCCTCCTGCCTCAGCCTCCCAAGTAACTGGGACTACAGGTATGCGCCACCACACCCATCTAATTTTCCTATTTTTTTGTAGAGACAGTGTCTCACTATGTTGCTCAGGTTGGTCTGGAATTCCTAGCTTCAAGTGATCCTCCTGCTTTGGCCTCCTAAAATGCTAGGATTACAAGTGTAAGCCACCACGCCTGGCCCCCAGGCTCTTTTTAATTATCAAAATCTACTTCACAAAAGTGTTCTTAACAAACAAACACTGAACTCCCAACAAAGCAGCTTAGTATCACTCAAGCATCTACACTGTATATGTTTGATTGTTCTTATTATTAACAAGGACAGTCTCTTCCTTAGAAAGCAAGACAATCTCTTATGTTGTATCCAAGGTCAGTAACAAAAATGATAGGTCAGTTGTGAAGAATGTCATATGTGTGCATTTGTATATGTCTGCATATATTCATCCACCAAGAGTGAATAGAATAATTATTTTTATAACTTTTATACATAAAACATAAACAATATTGTATTTCTTTTACAAATATTTCATTTCTATATTATGACATAAAATAGAGTGGGATTCATTAAAAAATATGAGTGGCTGAATTTTAAGAAATCTACATATGGCTTGTTTAATCTTTGGAATCTTACATCAAATCTAATTTTGATTTTGTGTTCTCTCATGGCCATTTATTGCTACTCTCTAATTTTCTAATCTTTCATTTCCTATTAAATGCTTTGCATGTCAAAATAAATTGCTAATTCAGAGATTGCTATGAAAAATAGTAATCTTTTTGACTAAAAAAAAGAGGAATAGATATTTGGATTATGGAGCATAAATTATATTCTGGCATATTTATGCAAAAGGGTTAAGACCAAAGAATCTGCTTGCTTATTAAAAATGCAAACATTACTTCAGTCATACAAATAGCCCCAAACTCGCCCAGCCACTGCCTCTGCAGATCACCCACCAGCATTAGCATTACATCATATGACATGAGGGAACAATAGTGAACTCTGTGTAACACTTGAATATACTGTTGTGAAAGAATAAACTGTCATTAACTTGAATAAAAGCTTTCTGAAATCAAACCTGGGGGCTACAGTCTTCACTGTGTGGCCCTATTTACTACTTTGAGGAACAGCCTCATCCTGAAAGCAGGAAAGGGGGAAAAAGAGATCAGAGTATAAAGGTGACAATGATGAGTGGCCCCTGCAGCAGCCCAGCAGGCAGAGGGCAGGGCTTTACATTACCGGGCAACAAAGCAGGAGGCTCTGCCACAAATGCTGCACCTAAAACCCCAAAAACTTCATACCCATCATGCTATTTCCTATTACAGCTTAGGGATTTTTATAACGGCCTTTGCTAGAATTGGAAACTGAGTGTTATTCTATGTCCTGATGCCATCTTAAGATGTGCTATCACTTATAGCCATGTGACTTTAGGCAACTGATTTAACTTCTTGAGCCTCAATGTTTTAGCCTATAAAATGGAAAGAATGATAGTCATTATGCAGAGGTACTGGGGGCGTTAGCTACTATTAATATTATTATCATAGTTGTATTTATTATTTCCACATAATACTCCCCTTTGCCTATCTTTCCTAATCACCATCTAAGATGTTTCTTCTTCACAAGTGAAACATGAACATCACCTTAAGTGCTACTGGCTTTTTTTTTTTGTTCTCTGTAGTCTGCTCATGGCCACATGTTGCCATTTTTAGAACCATGCCACTGTCATCAAGGGATTTCTCTACCTTCCTTAACCAAATCCCAGATAACCTCTTGCTGTAACCTGCTGCTCACCAGCTTTTCTCCCTCCCACACTTATTCTCAATGTTCTTAATAACCAAGGCTTAAAGAGGAAGAAAAACAATGCCAGGGCAAAATAGCTAGTTGACGGCAAAGTCTCAATAAAAACCCATTTATCAATGCAACAAAGTGCACTAGCTCTGCACTGGCTGCATCACATTAATTATTCACTTTTAGAGTTCCCACTAATGATTTTAAATCGGAGGTTAGCTTCCTTCACACCAGGTCTTCTCCTAGATGCTTCCCCTACTAGTCAGTTTATCATCACAAATATTAATTACAGTTGACCCTTGAACACCACAGGTTTGAATGGCACAGGTCCACTTCTATGTGCATTTTCATCTGCCTCTATCACCCCTGAGACAGCAAGACCAACCACCTCTTCCTCCTCCTCAGTCTACTCAATGTGAAGACAACAAGAATGAAGACCTTTATGATGATCCACTTCTACTTAATGAATAATAAATATATTTTTTCTTCCTTAGGATTTTCTTTCTTTTTGAGACAGGGTTTCACTCTGTCATCTAGGCTAGAGTGCAGTGGTGTCATCATAGCTCACTGTATCATCAAACTCCTGGGGTTGAAATGATCCTCCCACCTCAGCTTCCCAAGGAGCTAGGACTACAGGCACATGCCACCACATCCTGCTAATTTTTTTAATTTTTTGTAGACACAGGATCTCACTATGTTGTTCAGGCTGGTCTCGAACTCCTGGCCTCAAGTGATCCTCCTGCCTCAGCCTCCCAAAGTGCTAGGATTACAGGCGTGAGCCACTATGCCTGGCCAGCATTTTCTTAATAACATTTTCTTTTCTGTAGTTTACTTTTATTGTAAGAATACAGTGTATAATACATAACATACAAATATCAACTATTTATGTTATGTAAGGTTTCTAGTCAATAATAAGCTATTAGTTACATTTTGGGGAAGTCAAAAGTTACTCAGATCTTTGACTGCACAAGGGGGTTGGTGCCTCTAACTCCCTCATTGTTCAAGGGTCAACTGTATTTCAAATGACTAAAAAATAATTCCAGAAAATTGTTAAATATATCTTAAGGTACTGGGGGTTTTTATGGGTTTTTTTTAATATTGCTCTAAAGTAGAGACAAGAATTGGTCACATAAGGCCCCACCCAGGATCAGAAGAGTTTAGGAGGAGAGAGAATGGAGATCATAGGAAGTAGGGACGTGAAAACTCCAACACAGGCAGTACTAGCTATGTGAAACCCCAGAATGGATGGAGTATAAAACACAAGTATCCAGCTCAAAGTTTCAAAACATAATGGCTATCTGTGTCTGTTAATATGATTGTAAAAGAATATGTGAAGATGAAAATTTCATTAATGTTGGCTTCTTTGGAGAATCACATTCTTCATCAAAATAATGAAAACTAAGAAGATGGGTAACAGGATGTAATGTGTTGTTTTATGTAAGAGCCAGAGTGTTTACCAAAGTCTAACCCTGAGGCCTGTGGAGAAGAGATTGAAAGCTTCTATTTCCTCATCTGTAAAGCAGATGAAGTGCCGGGAAGAATGAGATGATACATGGATCATCTATAAAGCACCATTTGTTTTTGTTTCAGTGTGGAACAGTGTAACTAATACAGGATTTGACATCAGTGAAGGTTCAAGTTCAACCTCGATATATGCCAGCTGTCTAATCTTGCAGAAATCATTCAAACACATTTAATGATGTAAAAATTAAAGGGATGACATGTATGTTTGTGTGGGGGAGGCACATTTTAATACAAATAGCTATATAAATCTAAGATGTTTTATATTATACCAGGTTAAGTAAACCAGGGCCTTATATCATTATTTCCTAATCTTTGAGGTGGGAGTGAGAATGGAGGGGACTGAGGGACTCCTACAGCAGAAACATCATTCAGGTAATAGAAAATCATCTCTACCACTTAATGGAGATAGGAAAATAATAAAGTTGTGGCCTTCATATTAAAAGATTAACTACTGGCTGGGCACGGTGGCTCACACCTGTAATCCCAGTGCTTTGGGAGGCAGGGGTGGGAGGAGGGCTTGAGGCCAGGAGTTCAAGACCAGCCCAGGAACCATAGCAAGACTCCATCTCTACAAAAAATAGAAAAATTAGCCAGGAATGGTGGCGCGTGCCTGTAGTCCCAGCTACTTGGGAGGCTGAGACAGAAGGATCGCTTGAGCCCAGGAGTTCAAGGTTATAGTGAGCTATGATCACCCCAATGCCCTCCAGCCTGGGCGGCAGACCAAGACCAGAAAAAAAAAGGTAACTACCTACCTCCTACTTCAATACATGCTAATCAGGTGACTAATCTCTCAAACACATGCTGTTCTCTCATACAAAACAGCTGCCAGGATTAATTATAAGTGTATCAGCGGTGATACAGGATTTTCTCCATGGATCTGAACTAGTCACCCTATAGTCCAGATCACAAATAAGAATGAAAATCTTTTCATGGAAATATAGCAAGGAAGGGCCAACTCCAATATCATTTGTTCATTCACTCAGTCTCTCTTTTATACTAGGATCTATTTCAAGTGCTAGGGATACAACAGTGAACAAAAATAGAAAGTTCCTGCCATCATGGAGCTCACATACCAGCAGAGAAATACAGACAGTGAACAAATTTACAGGTCAATGGTAATTAAACGCTACAGAGAAAAACAGGCAGGGAAATGGACTGCAATTTTAAATAGGGCAGTTAAAGAAGGCTTACTGGGAACATGCCATATAAGCAAAGACCTAAAGGAGACGAGTGAGGCATATGGATGTGTGGGGTGAGACTAGGCGGGCTATACAAACCTCTCCAGCAACTTTAGGTAAGACAAAAGGCAACCTCTTACCTTTCAAAAGGGGCTGGAAGGTTGGAATCTCTTGCAGCTTGATGACATCAGGATCGTTGCTGACATTCCGTGAGGCCTGGGAGCCCTGAGCTACAACCACAATATCATCCATCTTGGCTCTATGCTTGGCTGGAGAAGGAGTCACTGAAAATAAAGTTACATAGCTTAGGAGTTGCATGTTAGTTGGCCACCTCTGCCTCACCAAAGCTGTTTTCAGCATAGTCATTAAAAAGAATATTTTTACACAACAAAATGTAGTTTATCTTGCACTGGGGGTAGGGAGATAAATTATGGAAAACCCGTATTTTCTATAGTATTAAAAACTCAGGCATTACAGGAACAGATAACATGTACGAACTTTTTTTATGACTAAACATATTTTATTATTCAGCACACAAAAGTATAGGCCTATAGTTTTTAATTTCTCCTTAATTTTCCTGATCCTCCTGATCCATATCCCTATTTTACAAATAAGAAGAAAAGGATACAATATTTGATTTTGACTTGCCCAAAGTCAGTAGTGCTAGAATCAGTTAGGAAACAAATTGCAGGTCTATGGAGTCCCCTAATTAGTCCAATAATCAGTAGGTCCATTCTAGGCTGAGGCAAAATTCAGATTAGTGCCATCTCTGTGACACTGGGGCTGCAAAGCTATCTATTCACCCCATCACAGCAGGCCAGGCACGTTTCGTAAATCTTAGTCATGGGAAAAACCCCTGGTTTCTACTCCTGAGGCTCCAGCCCCTCATTCTTCTTTTTTTTTTAAGAGATGGGGTCTATGTTGCCCAGACTGGATTCAAACTCCTGGGTTCAGCAACCCTCCTGCCTCAGCCTCCCACGTAGTTCAGACTACAGCCCCCCATCACTCTTAAAGTTACAGTGTTAGTCCAAGAATAGACTAGTCTAATAATTAGTAGGTCCATTCTAGGCTGAGGCAGAATTTAGAAATTTGGAGGACTGCTAGAGAGGCAGGTCAAGTTCTTTGGGAGAATGTAATCCATTTGGAGGGAAGCGATTCAAACTATAAAGGAATCCCTAAGCCAAGACATCCTCCTCCCACCAAATATTAATATTTTCCTAGTTGGAGCAAGAATGAACCTTTAAAGCGTTCTATGCTCTAGAAGGCAATATTCTCAAGTTGATTATGGTCACGTCTCTAAGACTGATCCAAGGATGCCATAGAACTGTTCCACCTCCTGTAAGTTAGAGTCTCCTGAGGCTTGGCAGTCAGACTTTCACAAAAATTTCTGCTTTTATTGCTCAAGAAAGATTTCTTAAACTCTTTTGGTAATTTATCTAACGTTTTACAAAAGCCATGCCAGAAATCTTTCCTGCTACATATTAAGTGTGATTCCTCATTCCCCAGACCCCCGAGGAAAGGGGTCTTCACAACATTCTAGCTATTATATTATCTGTAAAGTGGGGTTACTATAAAGGTTAAAGGTAAACGTATGTAAAGCACTTGGCACATGGGAATAGGCAAATTCTAACATCAGAAATGAGCCTGTAGTCTCAGCTACTCAGGACTTGGATTTTGAGCCCAGGAGGGCAACACACTGGGACCCCATCTCTTAAAAAAAAAATACCGTATTTGTTATAATAGTTATTACACTTTGGGAAGTGGAAGAATGTAACAAAGCTAATAGATGGTGTTCATCATTCAAGCTGTTCCAAATCCAGCCCCTAGAATGAAGGACACATTCCACTGTGAAACATCCCTAGCTCTGTTAGCTGCCACACTTCTGAATTACAAATCCTACCAAGAACAGAGCAGCTCTAAGACCAGGGAACTCTCTTTAGGCCCCAGATTTAAGCAGTTTGGATTAGCAACCCCAGAGCTTATCTATGGCTCTTCCAGCTGTCCTAGGGTTTGTAACAACAATTAAAAAAAACTAAAGGTCCTCAGTTGAACATCAGCTGTTTTATTTATTGAGCACTCATTATATTCCAATCCCATTCTCACCTGAAAAGCTGAGAGAAATCTAAAAAAACTGGACATTGGGGGAACACCAGAGCCTGCTATCTGGCCAACCTCTATAACATTAGAAAGGGGGCCAAGACGCCTTCTGAGGAGAAAAAGCTGTTTCTGGAGAGGTCTGAACCCAAGGGTCAAAGTAACTGTACACCTATCACACATCTCTCCTGATAAGGAACCTCTAAAACCCGTTTTTAAGAAAGACCCCCTTCTTAGAGGTCCTGTCTATGATCCATTCACTGTGTGAGCCAAATCTCACTATGTTAGCCATAAGCACTAGAGCCAAAAATTAATTAGGTCGCCCTTTAAAGAGTAGGCTGTAGCTGGGAATAACGGCTGTTTTGAAAAGAAACAAGGGGCATGGGCGCCCACGCTGGCTTAGCTTGCAGTCATAGGCACTCACTTCCATCAGGGGAATCAAGGCTAGGACAGATGGTGACTTTTTTTTTTTTTTTTAAAGCATGGTGAGGGCTTTCCATGCGTTCCCGTCCGCCGTCCCAGACCCCACTGGGCTGAGAAGCAGCCCGCTCCACGAGCAGTCAGGGCCGGCTGGAGGAGGGTGGGAGGTTAGGACACCGACCTGAGGAGTTCAGATCGTTGGGTCGGCTCTCGGCCTCGGAGCTCTGCTCACTGCCCATGGTGCCGGCAGCGGTGGCAGCGGAAGAACGGCGGGCAGGGCGGTCACAGCTCCAGCGGCGGGGCGACAGGGCAGGGGCCGGGGACCCGGAGGCCACACAAAATCTGGGCGCCGCAGTGAGGCCAAAGTGTGGGGATGGAGCGCTCAGCCCACGCAGGGTTTGGGCGGAGGGGGATGGGGGGGCCCTATTTGGGGAACAGAAACGCGAGGAGGCGCGGCGCGAACGCACGCTGCTCGCCCTCTTTCTTTAGGGGAACCCTACGAGAAGAGGCGAGGGACACCAGCTTTGCCTCGCCCGCAACCGGCGGGCGGCGCCGCTTTCACTCACTGGCTCAAGTGCCGCAGGATGGCTTCTTCCGGGGACGCGAATTGGCGGCGCCGGCTACGGGCAGCCGTCAGTTCCGGGTTAGGAGGCCCCGCCCCCGGCCTGCGGAGGGTGGGGAAGAACCGCGCCGGCTACTAGGGCAACGCCGCCTTAAAGGGCCCGACAGCCTCAAAGGCAGCACTGCCGCGAAGGGTCAGCCGTTTCCTACCTTAATGATGCGTTACCTTTAAACACGGCTCTTTCTTACCCACATAGTAGAACAACTTTACAAAATAGGTATTTTTAACCCTGTTTTACGGATGGAGAAAGAGAGATGCTAAATAGGCTAAAAATTCGAATCCACAATTGTCTAGGTGCAACATTTTGTTAATAAGTTCCGAAAAGCTGGGAGTTCGGCAGTGGACGACCATACAGAAAATACTAGGAGGTGGTGCAAGAAGGAGCTAGAAATAAGAGAAAACTTAAGAAACAGAAAATGCGAATTCACGTATTAGGGAATGTGCATCTTCAAAGAGAAGTGAGTGGCCCTACAGTCCAAGGCGGCACTTTTTGGGGACCTGGACAATTATGGACAAGTCACTCTTAAACCTGCATAAGGCAGGAGGGAGTACAAGTCATGCAAAAAGGAAACTGCCAATTTTGTCAGGTCAGGGAAGTAAACCTAGCAATGCAATGCCATTAAGGAGGTAGGTGGCTCTGGGGTACTCAGAGCTTTGCAAGTCATTTTATATTGTTTGCTTCATGAAATTTCAAGTAAATACCCTGAGCTTTGACTAAATGATTTTTAAGTCCCTTCCACTCTACTATATCACAGACATTTCCCCTATTTTATTAATAACTCATTTAATTTTTACTACCCTGATGCCCATCAATAGGTAACTTCGCCTTGGTCACCAGGTAGTAAGTGGTGGAACTATTTAGGTTGGTCTGATTCAGACCTTGTGCTCTTTCCTATACTCACCATTACAATACAACTAGAAAAGTGAAAATCAATGTAAGTTTAGTGTTCTATGGGAATAGGAAGATAGAACTAGGAAACTGCTTGAGACATAAAAGCAGGCTCCTATAAAGGCAGGTGGTGTTTGACTATAGTCTTCATGTTTACATAAACCACCAGGCTGATTGATGGAACTGGAAGGGTCAGCTGAGCAAGGAGACCATTCCCTCCTGGAGAGCCCTTGGCTCCCCTCCCGGGTTGCCCTTTTTGAGGGGTAGGTAAGGGAGGAGGTAAAGTTGAGGAGGGGCGGAGAATAACTCATTCCTGCTTTTTTCCCCCTCTTCCACATCAAAGTATATTTGTCTGTGTTCCATACTCTAATCCATACTGTTGTGATGGGGTTTTTTATGTTTCCCTTTGTATAAACATTTCATTCTAAAAGGGAAATTCTATCCATCAACTGATGGATGGATAAATAAAATGTGGTATATCTTTATAACGGAATGTTATTCAGCCCAAAAAATAAGGAGGATGAAGTACTGATAAATGCTACAACATAGATAAGCCTTGAAAACATTATGCAAAGTGAAAAAGGCCCATCACAAAAGACCAAATATTGTAGATTCCATTTATATGAAATGTCCAGGAGAGGCACTATAGAGACAGAAAGAGGGTAGTGGTTGCCTAAGGCTGAGGAACAGGGGGTGGTGGGGAACTAGGGCGTGACTATTAATGGGCATGGAAGTTGCTTTCGGGGGGTTAATGAAATTGTTCTAAAATTGTAATGGATGCACAACTCTGAATAAAGACCACCGAAGTATACATTTTACATAGGTGTATTGTATAGTATGTGAATTATATTGTCATAAAGCTGTAGTCAGAAAAATGATATCTGAAGATAAAATGCCTTCATTCACTGACTCATCATTTCTTGGGAAC
>CAUYPO010088224.1:0-13017 GCA_963574435.1 Cheirogaleus major
TTAATTGCTTTCTATTTATAGTAGAGATGGGGTCTCGCTCTTGCTCAGGCTGGTTTCGAACTCCTGAGCTCAAACGATCCGCCCACCTCGGCCTCCCAGAGAGCTAGGATTACAGGCGTGAGCCACCGCGCCCGGCCATAAATACCTGTTGAAATGATGAAACTGGCACAATGCCCAATACACAGGAAGCACTTATGCAAGTACTATAATATAAATTTTCTTATTAATAAAAGACCTAAGAGAATTCCTTTTGAAAAGTCTATATAAGAGCACAGTAATCTTTACCTTTTGAGATAACTCTCTAAAATGGATCATTCTACCTAACCCAGTGTGGCTGACATTGAGCAGGCAGGAAACTTATCTCTGATGGACTAGCATTTCTTTATTTTCTCTCTAAGCCAGTAAGCATGGCCAGGTCATGGAGCTTATGAAGCTCAAACTCAAAATCACTTAGGGCAGGCTGGTTCAACCCAACCAAAGACAAACTGATTCAGTGAACCAGACAAGAGAAAAACATACAGACATTCGTCATAATCAGGAATGGTGCAGGGTGCACCTTTACATCCTTGTCATCAAATAACCAATCCCGAGTGTGTGCTGCCACCCACTGGGATGCAGAGCACAGGTTAAAGAACATCAACATATACCAAATATAGAATAGAGCAGAAAGCTTCAAGCCCACCCAAGCTTCAAACACAGCCTCCAACTAAACTGCTATAAAGCAATTAAACTCATTTGTAGGCAGAGATTCTCTGTATCATCATTTTCAATGCTAGCAGACCCAATACCCACCCTTTCTTTAATTTTTTTTTTAGTTTAGTTTTTAAATTATTGCAGTAAAACTGACATTTTGGGGGGAGGGTCAGTGCTATGAATTTTAACCTGAATACATTTGTATAGGCATCACCATAATCAGGATACAGATCTACCCATCACCTCAAAAAACTCCTCCACACTCTCCCTTTATAGTCACACCTCGCCAGCCTCCACCCCCAGTAACCACTAATCTGTGGGGCCAGCATTACATTGTCATTGTCTTTTCCAGAATGTCATGTAAATCAAATCATACACTATGAAACCTCTTGAGACTGGCTTCTTTCACTCAGCAACACACCGCCTTTGAGATTCACCCAAGTAGTTGCATGCATCCACAGTCTGTTCCTTTTTATTGCCAAGTGGCAGTGGTGTTCCAGTGTATGGATGGCCCACAGTTTGTTTATTCAAATACCCACTGATGGGCATTTGAGTTTTGGAGATTATGAACAGAGCTGCCATAAACATTCATGTTCAGGTTTTTGTGTTAGCCTATTTTCATTTATCTAGGATAGGTGCCCAGGAGTGGTACTGAAGGGTCATCTAGTAACTTTATAATAAACTGACAAACTGTTTTCCAGAGTGATCATGCACTCTGCAATCCCTCCGGCAATGTGTGACAGTTCCAGCTGCTCTCTGACCTCATCAACACTGGATGTCAGTATTTTTTATTTTAGCCTCTAATAGGCATATAGGAGCATCTTGTGGTAGTTTCAATTTGCATTTCCCTGATGGCCAATGATGATGAACCCTTTTTCAAGTGCTTATTTAGCATCTGTGTTTCCTCTTTTGGAGAAATATCTATTAATTTCTTTTGCCCATTTTCCAACATTTTGCCATTGTCTGAATGTCTAATAGGCAACTCAAATCCACATGTCTAAAGCCTAGCTCCTGATCGTAACCCTCCAGACCTGCTCCTTTGACAGCTTTCCCCATTTCGATTAATGCCTACTCCATCCTCCCTTTGTTCAAGCCAAAAGCCTCAGTGTCATCCTAGATTTTTCCTTCTTTGATCCCACACCCAATCTGTCAGCTGAAGCTTCACAAGATAGATACCCAGAGTCCGATGATACCTTCACCATTCCTTCATTCTCACTGGCTCACGCCTCTTATTGGGATTCTACAAATTCATCTCTTTGCTCAAATCCCTTAGATGGCTTCCCATTCACTCAAAGTACAAGCCAAACTCCTTACTATGGTCGACAAGGCCCCAGAGAGCTGCCCCAATACCTCCATCCTTCCTCAGCCTTGACTAGTCTTCCTATCCTCTTCTCTGGCTACATGGCCATCCAGTGTCGTCCGAACATTCCAAGAACTTTCCCACCGCAAGGTCTGTGCCCTGTTGCTTCCACCAGAAAGACCCCTGATCCCTACACCTAACCAGCTGTAAACATCTCTAGGCATCTTCAGAAACCCACAGGTACTAGAGGAGCTCGCATTACACAGAAAGAACCAGACACTGGGGCTATTTTGACATTTTGAAAGCTGTATGTGAAAATGCCTCAGATTTAATTTTATTCAGAGTAAACTCTATTTTAGACTTAATTTATCTTAAACTGTTCATCATAATCCTTTAACCTGTTTTTATCAAGAAAGGTTTGCTTAGAATACCATGCATCAATAAAAGAAACAAACTACTGATAAATGCTACCACATGGAGGAACCATTATGCAAAGGAAGAAGCCAGACACAAGAAAATATATATTGTATGATTTGTTTATACGAAATTTCCAGAAAAGGCAAATCTATGGAGACAGAAAGCAGTTCAGTGGTTGCCTAAGGCTACAGAGAAAACAGGGATTGACTGCAAACGGGTATGAGGGAGATGTTCTAAAACAGGATCATGGTGATGGATGCACAACTCCACAAATTTATTAAAACTCATTGGATTGTACATTTATAACAGGTGATTTTATGGTTTGTAAGTGAAATAAATAAAGCTGCTAAAAAAAAAAAAAGGGTCTGCCTGCAATACTCAGAGAAATAGGGTTTTTATTACATATTGACTAAAGACCAATACTTTAGCCTTTAAATAAAATACAACACCCCTACTGCAGAGGCTTTTCAGTGCTCCTAGCCCAGTTTTCACAGGGCCATAAAAAATGCATTAAGGGCAAATTGGGCTGTAACAATAAGAAATATGAAGGAAGGAAATATCATTGTCTTACTGACTACTCCGTGATCACTGCCAGTGATTAAGGAAGCTGTGACTGTATACACCCCCATCCCCGTCCACACTTAAGAATTATTTAAAAGCTTTACCCAGCAAAAACTATTTAAAAGCTTTACTAGCCAGTTGGGTGGACTACACAGCAGTCCCTCCCCTAACCCAACAACTGGAAATCAGTTTTCACCTGTACAACTAGTGGACAGCTCAGATTCCGCCTGCTTACCTGGTATGGTGTGCACTTCATCCAGGATCATGAGGCCCCACTCCTGGGTTTTGAGCCACTCCATGACTCGCTCAGCCTCCCAGGACCTTTTGGTGGTGTGGCCCAGCATGGAGTAGGTGCTGATGGCAATGGAGCAGCCTATGGGCTTGTCCTTGGCGTCAGAGGTGAAGCGGCAGATCTGGCTGTCATCGATGGTGGACCACATCTTGAATTGAGCTTTCCACTGTTCCACAGACACCGCCGAGTTGCCCAACACCAGACAGCGTTTCCTGACAGTGCATGCAGCAGTCACACCAACCAGGGACTTCCCAGCACCTACAAGAAACCAGAGGGCAAGTCTACCCAAAGCCAGGTTGAAACAAAGGACAGGGACAGACAGAATGAGTCATTAGCATAGGAATCTAGGAAAGTGTCTTATAACAGTCCTTACAGCTGACATTTATGAGGCACTTACTGCTCCAGCCTCTGTTTTCTTCTTTATAAGGCAGAGACGGCCCATTTTACACACACGTGAGAACCAGTAGGTGGCAGGTGCTCCTGTAGCACTTCACATGCATCTTGTTTAGATGTGAAAATTTCAAAACAAGACAGTGAGAAAAGATACTCCTGTCATTGCTATTTTAAAGATGAAAAAATTAAAGCTGAGGAGTACCTCGTGAAAGGCCACAGGACAGTGACGCTACTGGGGCACAGCATGCCTATCACAGAGCCCTGACTCCACTAAAATCACACAGCAAACAGGGCTGAGAACACAGCAATCCACTAAGTGCGTATGTCACTGGAAAAGACAGAGGAGATGAAATTCCAGGTGCTTCTGAGTTTACTACCATCACCATCTGAAGATCAGGATAAAAATCAAGCTATTCCTTTAAACAGAAATTCTTCTTTTACCATCAAAATAACCCACAGAGCTTTGAAAAAAAGAACCTCCTTGGCTGGGTGCAGTGGCTCACACCTGTAATTCTAGCACTCCGGGAGTAATCCTAGCACTCCATGAGGCTGAGGTGGGAGAATCGCTTGCGGTCAGGAGATGGAGACCAGCCTTAGCAAAAGGGAGACCCCGTCTCTACTAAAAATAGAAAAAATTAGCCAGGCATGGTGGCATGCACCTGTAGTCCTAGCTACTCAGGAGGCTGAGGCAGGAGGATCATCTGAGCCCAGGAGTTTGAAGTTGCTGTGAGCTAGGCTGATGCCATGGCACTCTAGCCTGGGCAAGAGAGTGAGACTCTGTCTCAAAACAAAACAAAACAAAGAACCTCCTCTCCCCTGGAGACTTTGCCTCTGTAAATCAAGGGTGGGGCCCCCAGGTGAGTCTGTCATAGCTTCTCACTGAGAACCTAGGCCAGGATCTGATATTACTGAGGACAAGAAAGGTCAGACAGGTGCCAGGGAGCTGCTACCACCTTTTCTTTGTTTTTTTATTTGTTTGTTTTTTGAGACAGAGTCTCACTCTGTCACCCGGGCTAGAGTGCTGTGGCGTCAGCCTAGCTCACAGCAACCTCAAACTACTGGGCTCAAGCAATCCTTCTGCCTCAGTCTCCCAAGTAGCTGGGACTACAGGCATGCGCCACCATGCCCAGCTAATTTTTTCTACATATTTTTAGTTGGCCAATTAATTTTTTTCTATTTTTAGTAGAGACAGGGTCTTGCTCTTGCTCTGGCTGGTTTCCAACTCCTGACCTTGAGTGATCCTCCCGCCTCGGCCTCCCAGAGTGCTAGGATTACAGGCGTGCGCCACCGTGCCTGGCCTGCTACCACCTTTTCTTAAACTTGCACGCCATCATAAGCTGTCCAGGAACAAGGAAAGTTTCTGTATTAGGGTGTCTCCAAATACACAACTCCCAAGACTGATTTTAAGAACAAGAACCTACCCGCTACATAAAACAACCCCTTGCCATTTGCACAGGCTCACCCCTCACATGGTCTATTTTTCTTCACTGACTCCATACCACCCAAGATTTTATACATTATTTAGTCATTCTGTTTATCATCTGTCTCAACCCCAGTGGAATGAGCTCCATGAGCTTAGGAGTGTTGTTCTAGCCACCACTACACCCCCAGTGCCTAGGCCAGGGTGCCCCCCCACAGCAAAAACTCGATAAATATTTGTCGAGTCATGAATCAGGGGAGTCGTCTGACCGTGGCTATTTCCTGGCAAGGTGTGATTTAGGGAAAGGTGCAGAAAGCAAGTGGGAGGCAGCTGGCAGATCTAGACAGAGCAGCCTGGCCACCTTCTTCCTTCATGTATCACTTACCACAAGGAAGAACAATGACCCCTGAACGGGCACGCCCGTTCCCAAACATCTTCCGCAAGCTCTTCTCCTGATAGGGTCTGAGGACAGCTGTGGGTTTCAGGTCAATGTTGATATCAGGGTTGACAGAATCATTCCGGAAGTCATATTCTGCCAGCAGAGGATATTCTAAGTGGATGCAACGTTTCTGGAGCTCCTCAATCATTTCCTGGGGAGTGAGCAGGAAGGAGGTTTTTAAAATCTTGTTAACCCCAAAGAATGCTCAAAACCACCATATATTCCAATGGGCCCAACTGTCCAAAAAATGGCATTTTATCTAGACTTCCACAGTTTTAGATAATGCTCGGTAACAACTGCGTTAAAGCATAGAAAAGCAACCCAAACCAACAATGCTGTCACAATGAAATCTAATCAGCAGCCAAACCGACACTCTGCCACTGTTTCTCACATCTCCTTGGGAGCTTGTAAAGACCAGCCTACCAGCCTACTAGCCTGAGGAGGAGGACACTTGGATCCAGCTCCATCAGAAGAAATGATGCTGTGCCTGGCCTGCCAACACCAAAAAGGAGAAAGCAACTCAGGAGTTGACAGGGATCCTTTCCTCACACACAGACTACAGGCAGAGCTGACACATGGCTGGACTGGCTTCTGACACAGGTTTAGTGAAGGAACCAGGAAGGGACATTCACTGACCTGCTTGACTTCAAAAGATACCGTCTGTGTCTCTTCTTCTTCTTCTTCATCTTTGTCCATTTGCTCATAAAAGTCAAACAGGTCTGTGGGAATGTCAGATTTACCCTGTGGATCTGTCACTCGGGAAGTGGAGGGCCCACTGCTGCCTTCAGCAGTCTTACAAATCTGTAAGAGATTGGACTGAGGAGGTTTTTTGGAAACAAGACAGAAAGAAAAATAAAACAAAAAGAAAATACAAAAATTAAAAAATAAATAAATAAACAAATCTGTAAGAGAAAGGTAGGCTCTGGACTTGCACATGATACTTAATTCCGTTGTTATCAAGCAAGGGTTGAAGTTGTAAGGGTGAGAAAACAGCAGGGCTGCTAGGTTGCAAGTGCTGGATGAAAGACACCTGAGCTGCCCGGCCCCACAAGGGTGACCCAGGAGCCCACATACGGCAGATTTGCTTGTGAAAGTCTCTGTGATGAGTTCGGTGGCCTCCCCTTCTGAGTTCCTCAGGCGGCATTCTCGGATCACTGGGTCCTGGAGGAGATGCTGGATGACATCTGGGTGGGAGCTTTCAACAAAGTACCTACAAGCAGGGGAGGAAGATGGTACCTAATGACCTGTAAGCACTTCTTGACGATTCCACCACTCATTCATTAAATAGTCTGGAAATAGAGTCCTCAGGACTCTCCCCACTCTCTCACTACCCCGAACCCGTTGCCAATTCTGAGCTATGAGCTGCTGGCCATAATATAACTTGAGAGTTGTGGGTAAAGCCCCATCTTAAAAATCAAGTAAGCAGGGGTCTGAGCCCCAGCTCCACTGCTACGGGAAACACACTGGCCAATGAATGAATTTCTAGTCTGGGCCCATTTCCTGTTCCTTATCTGTGTTTCAGGGTACTGAGAAACAGCCACAGACAGTCCATAAATGTTACTAGTGCCTTCCACCTGGCATACAGAGAGTGAAAGTGCCTTGGGACAGACCTGTCATGGAATCTCCTACCTGTTGTGCTTCAGGACCAGCTTGACTTTTCCATAGCTGACGGTACACAACTACAAATAGAGACAATACCAAACAGGCAAAATGAGCAATGAGCAGCCAGCTCCCTCAGAACATGTTCATACAGGTCACATCTTACCCCTACCAACCAAGTGAAGAATTCATTTCATTTTAGGAAAAGCCAACCTGAAATCCCAAAGGGGTCAGATCTGCCTAAACTGAGTTATTTCCATTGGCCTTTGCTTTCTGCCTGGCTAATTCGGATGCACATCGCTTACTTATAAAACACTGCTTAAAATTTCCCTTGTATTCTTCCCTTCTCTCTCCATTCCCATAGTCTCCACCCTAATCTGGAGGCTCATCCCACCAAATCTATTACTACAGCTCCCAGCACAGAGTATGTGCTCAGTAATTGCTGCATAAATAAAATGCAAAGCCTCCTGGCCTCTTCACCAATCTTATTTCCCCAACCAGAACGTAAGTGTCTTCATGGCAGAGAAAACAGCTTAAATCCTCCCAAGTTGCCAACAATCTTTAGAAAGGAATGCAGCAAAGGTTGTGTGTAGCCATGAAACTCAGACCAGACCTTGGGGGGCTGCCCACCCCACTGCCGTCCCTTTGACCCGTCACAGCACCAGACCAGCACCTACATTCCTGCAGGCAGCTCCCAGCCAAGACTGGGCAAAGCCATGATGCTGATGTGGCTAATTCCAGCTAGGTGCAGGACCCTCTCCCTGGGCACCCTTCCACATTACAAGAGAACTCTCCCTATGGCTCCCGTAGCTACTATGGGATTGGCTGCAGTATGATACTGGATGCCTATGGTACCCTTCTGTCACTCCAGAATTGGGGATCTGAATCTGACTCCCTCTAGATCAGCCAAAGGCAAAGAAAGCTACTGTCCATCTCTTCTAAATGGTATTCGTCCATCTCTCAGAAGAAACCCAAGCATGTTCAACCGCAGTTCACACGGAACCCTCTCCACTTCAACAATCTTAGTTCTTTTTGACTTTCTCTGATGGAACTTGTTGACTCTTAGTCTTACGCAGGTATTTAGCCTTAGATGAAGTTTACCACCCATATTAGCCAGCTTGGGCTGCCATAACAAAAGACCATAGACTGGGTGGCTTAAAGAATAGAAATTTATTTTCTCAGAGTTCTAGAGGTTAGAAGGCCATGATCAAGGTACCAGCTGATTTGGTTTCTGGTGAAGGTTCTCTTCCTGCCTTGAGGACAGCCACCTCCACCTTCTCACTGTATACTCACATGACAGGGAGAGAGAAAGAGAGCTCTCCAGTATCTCTTCTTATGAAGACAGTAACCCTACTGGATCAGGGCCCCACCCTTAGGACTGAGTTTTGTCTCAATTACTTTCATATTCCACATGCAGTAACATTGGAGATTAGGGTTTCAACATATAAACTTAAGGGAACACAATCCAGTCCATAGCACCACCCACTTTGGTCTGCATTCCCAAATAACCCTGGCCAGAATGGGCCTGAATAAGTAGCCTCACCGTGTTAGTACCCATGGTTGGGACCAGCTTGGGAGAAGCTGGTCTCAGCCATAACACAATACTGGATCCAGAAAGGTAACAGTTGAGGTAATCAGTTATTATGCTCCCTACAGGAGAGCTAAATGGTACATTTTCATGGCTGCCACAGGCTGACAACACATACCCCCTATCCCAGCTATTACCACACTACCAAAGCAGACGGAATTGCTAGCCTCAGCCCCCACTTGCCTTAATAAACTGAATAATTCCATCAGGGACTCCAGTCTTGCTGAGCTTCCTGAGGTACTCAGTAATGTCACTGGTTTGCAGCCCAACACTGACAGCTGCATACAGGGAGTAGGCAGTTAGTTTGTACTCATGCACATGGGTTGGTCGGCACACTGGCTCTGCAATAGCCACCAGGAAGTCTTGGGCATATCTGTAAACTGGAGAGAAGGCTTCCAAGAAAATATGGCCATCAGGAGCCTAAGAAACACCAAATGGACACAACCAAGAAAGAAATTAATGAGTTGCAGAGACTATTAAACTCTTTCCCATGCCATTAGGAAGAAAGAATAAACTGCCCAACACCAGAGATATTTTTGCAAACCCTCCTTCAGACAACTGGGAGGCCTGTTACTTTGATCAGAAACAGAGGAGTAGACAAAAAAACAAAAAAAGGTTTCCAAAGTCAGTAGCTGTTTCCCACTATTTGACTAGGGAAAGCCCACCATACTGGCTATCCTCAAGCAACCCTTTGGCTAGACTTCAACTGAATGTAGAACATTAATGATTTTAAGTTGATCAAAAGTTGGCTACCAATATGTCTCCCCTTAATTTTAAAAAATGAGGGTTGGGTGCGGTGGCTCACGCCTGTAATCCTAGCACTCTGGGAGGCCGAGGCGGGAGGATTGCTTGAGGTCAGGAGTTTGAAACCAGCTTGAGCAAGAGCAAGAGCCCATCTCTACTAAAAATAGAAAGAAATTAATTGGTCAACTAAAAATATATAGTAAAAATTAGCTGGGCATGGGGGTGCATGCCTGTAGTCCCAGCTACCCTGGAGGCTGAGACAGAAGGATTCCTTGAGCCCAGGAGTGTGAAGTTGCTGTGAGCTAAGCTGATGCCAGCCCGGGCAACAAAGTGAGACTCTGTCTCAAAAAAAAAAAAAAAAGGGAAAATAATTGGTTACATGATAAATGCAATTTACTGGGCAGACTAAAAGTACCTCCTAACATGGGGTAGGGCTAGAAAGGGAAAGAGAGTAAATACAGACGTTAGAAGCTCAGGTCTGGCCCGCACATGTGTGGTAGCCGCTAATTCCTACCTCTGGGTGTTCAAACCTGTTGGATGAAAGGTGTCTCTTCAGTGTGAGGGGGAGTATCCCACATTTCCAATGTGGCTTTGGGAATGCCCAAGGTGTAGCTGCCACTCCACGAACTCCCGGGCCCTGCCCTGGTTGAGGGCACACTTACCACCCACAGGGGCCTGGAAGTGTGGTCGTCCTTCAGAGGCATCTGCACCCTGTAGTCCTTGGCTCCATATTCATCCACTTTGGTGCTGGACTCATCCACCTGCTTCCCGGCAGCCGAGGGAACCGCTTCTTGAGAATCGTTTCCAGGGGCGTCCTCTTCATCTTCTTCCTCATCCTCGTAGTGCCGCTTCTTGGACTTCTTCTTGTCTGCAGACACCCACACAGAAGTGAGGCCAGCAGGAGCCCAGGATTCCCTCCGCACTGCCTGGCGACATTTCACCCGCGCCACCAACTCCTAGCCAAGCGCCTCCCGCATCCCGCGGGCATCCCGTCGCTCAACCGCCTCCTACCCAGCCCAGTTCGCCGGGCTGCGCCCGGCTTCGGCATCTCCCCCCTACGGCGGGGCCCGGTGTGCTCGCGGGAGAGCCTGCGGGCCGGCCGCCCCGCGAAGCCCGGAGCTGCTCTGTCACAGAGCGGCGAGTGCATGGAAGCCCGAGCGCGCCCGCGCCACGTCTCACCGCGGTCGGCCCTGTCTCTCTTGCCCATGGCGGCAGCAGCAGCAGCAGCAAGAAGCGCGAACAGCGGACGCCGAGGCCCCACCGCAGCGTCGGCTCTCAGAGGAACTTCCGGCTCACGTAGGAAACTCTTCCGGCGTCCACACAGGAAGTCCCGCCTCTGGGCGCTGGGCCAGGAGTTGTGACCCTTCGTTGGACCCACTTCAACCCTGTTCATTCCTCTAGAATTTCAATGAAATACTGTATTTATGGAGAATCTGGGCAGTGAACAAATTAAAGGCATAGTCCTTCTGGAACTTGAATTCTATCGGAGCGATATGGGCAATAAACAAATGTAGTGTCAGTGCTCTGAGGAAGAATTAACGGGGGCTGAGAGTGACTGGCAGTGCCATTATCAATAGAGTGGTCCCTTAAAACGTCCTGAAGTGGTGTGGTCTGAGCAAAGATCTGAGGAAAGTGAAACAATGTCTTTTATAAATACCAAGGGAGGAGCAGTGAGGAGCGCACATTCAATTAGAAACAGGGCGGCAGCGTGGTGTGGGGGGAGGGGCACGGTGCAGTGCAAGCCAAACAGGTTCTCAAAGGGGGGTCTCCTTGCCGCAAAAACATCACATGGAAACCGGTTAAAACGGGTTATAAAGGCAAATGCAACGTGTCTGCCGGCATTCCAGACCAATGGAATAAAAGAAACTGAAGGTGGGGCCAACAATCTTGCCCTCCAGATGATTCTGATGCTCAAGGTTGAGAACTGCTGATGGAGAGCCTTGTAGGTAATGGCAAGACTTTGGGTTTTATTATGAAATGACAAACCACAGGAGAGTTTTGAGCAGAAAAAATGACAATCTGATTTAGTATTAAAAGATTACACTAGCTGCTCTTTTGAAGATAGACGTTACAAGGCCAAGGGCAGCTACTGCAGCAGTCCAGTTGAGAAACTGCTGGCTTTACCCCGGTGGTAGGGGTAGAGATGATGAAAAGTGGCTCAATTCTTTATCTATTTTTTTTATTATTTCAGGAAAATATGAGAGTACAAACATTTTGGTTACATTTTGTATCTTTGTGTCTATCTTTGTGTCTCCCTAGCAAGGGTTAGAGGTATGCCCTTCCCCTCCACAATGCTCACCCATCCCTCAGTTGTGAGTCTCCCCCCTAACCCCCTAATCCCTGGAGAACACCGCCATGATTCGAACGCCATAGTGTTTATCATTCAGTACCAATATGATGGCGAGTACATGTGGAGCCCATTCTTCTGATCTTGTGTCACCTCACTTCAGATAATAGGCTCAAGCTCAATCCAGGAAAATATAAGCCATGCTAGATCACTGTCGTTTCTTATAATTGAGTAATATTCCATTGTCTACATATACCAAATTTTAATAATCCACTCATGGATTGACGGGCACTTGGATTGTTTCCACGTCCTTGCAATAGTGAATTGTGCTGCCATAAACATTTGGGTGCAGATGTCTTTATTTTATTTTATTTTATTTTTTTTGAGACAGAGTCTCACTTTGTTGCCCAGGCTAGAGTGAGTGCCAGATGTCTTTATTAGAAAATGTCTTATGCTTATTTGGGTAGATGCCTAATAATGCTATTGCTGGATGGAATGGTATTTCTATTTTTAGCTCTTTGAGGTATCTCCAAATTCTTTTCCACAGAAGTTGCACTGATTTGCAGTCCCACCAGCAGTGTAAGAGTGTTCCTGTCTTTCCACATCCTCGCTAGCATTTGTTGTTTTGGGATTTTTCGATAGAGGCCAATCTCACTGGAGTTAGGTGATATCTCATGGTTTTGATTTGCATTTCTCTGATGATTAGAGATGTTGAGCATTTTTTATATGTCTGCTGGCCATTATTCTGTCTTCTTTGGAAAAGAGTCTGTTCATTTCCATTGCCCATTTATTGATGGGGTTCTTTGATTTTTTCTTGTTGATTCTTTTAAGTTCTAGATAGATTCTTCTTATCAGATCTTTATCAGATGTGTAGAGAGCAAATATTTTCTTCCATTCTGTAGGTTGTCTATTGTCTCTAATGATAGTTTCCTTGGTTGTGCAGAAGCTTTTTAATTTGATCAGATCCCATTAGTTTATTTTTGTTTCTGCTGTGATTGCTTTGGGGGTCTTCTTCAAAATTCTTTGCCTAGGCTGATGTCTGAAAGGGTCTTCCCAACGTCTTCTTCTAGGATTCTTAAGGTTTCATGCCTTAAGTTTAAGTCTGTTATCCATGTTGAGTGGATTTTTTTTTTTTTTTTTTTGAGACAGAGTCTCACTCTGTTGCCCCGGCTAGAGTGCCATGGCGTCAGCATAGCTCACAGCAACCTCAAACTCCTGGGCTCAAGCAATCCTTCTGCCTCAGCCTCCCAAGTAGCTGGGACTACAGGCATGCACCACCATGCC
>CAUYPO010088229.1:0-29299 GCA_963574435.1 Cheirogaleus major
CCTTTGTATGTAACTTGTTTCTTGCATCTTACAGCTCGTAGAAGAGCCTCTTTAGTTGATATTTTGGTTAATCTAATGACTGCATGTCGTGACGTCTTCCTGTTTGCATTGAATCTTCCAGGGGTCCTTTGAGCTTCTTGAACTTTTATCTGGAGATTTTTAGCAAGGCCTGGGAAATTTTCCTCTATTATCTTCAAATAGCTTGTCCAATCCTTGAGTGTTTTCTTCAACCCCTTCTGGTAGCCCTATGACCCTCACATTAGGTTTCTTCACATAATCCCACATCTCTTGTAGGCTTTGCTCTTTTCTTTTGTTTCTCTGCTATATTTCTATGACTGATTTATTTAATTGGAAAGTGTTATCTTCAGTGTCTGAGATTCTTTCTTCTGTTTGGTCTGCCCTATTTTTGAGGCTTTCGACTTTGTTTTGTATTTCCCTGAATTGATTCTTCATTTCCAGATGATTGGATTGATTTTTCTTTATGATCTCAATTTCCTTAGTGAATTTTTTTCTAAGTCCTGATATTTTTTTGTGGTTTCTTTGTGTTGGTTTTCCATTTTTTCTTGCATACCATTGAGGTTTCTTACAATCCAATTTTGGAATTCTTCTGTCATTTTAGTGTTTTGGGTTTGTTCAGTCTCCATTTCTTGAGAGCTGGTGTATCTTTTGGGGGGAGTGTTTTCGGTTTGATATTTTGACGTTCCTGAGACCTTTCGCTGAGCTCTCCCCATCTGGATCCATTGATGGTGCCCAGAGTTTCCCTCTTCTGTAGTTTCTTGATCAGCCACTGGCGGGAGCTCTTCCACCACACTTGGAATGTACCCCTGATGGGAGGGGTTACCTGTGAAGCCTATTGTGGCCACTTATAGGGGATTTGTTCCTTGACCAGGGCCCTGACTGTTGGCCACTGACCGGGGGAGGAGATCCAGCTCCTCCCAGCGTTTTGATCAACTGGGTGACCTAAGCTGTTCTGGGAGGCAAAGTCTTTTATACTTCCTGCTTACGAAGTTCGCACGGGCCCAGCGGGTTCTCCCTAGATCTGGGGGAGGGTGGCTTCTCTTATCTCACCCCACCTCCAGGGGTGGAGCCCACCACTTTCGGCAGGAGAGATGCGGGCTAGGGGGAGGAAGTAGCTCCCCAGTCTGCCCAGCACCCTGTGACACAGTGGCTGTAACTCCCCTTTGGCGTCAGTCTTCTCAGTAGTTCGTTGATTGAGCCAGTCCTGGCGAGCCGATCGCAGATTGTGTAAGGGCCAAATTTTTCAGGAGAGTCTCTAGGCTGGGGCAAGGGATCTGCCTGCTGCACTGTATTGCACCACGGCGGCTGGGCTGTGGACCCCCTCAATGGCAACTACTTGCCCACTCGCATGGCCCCAGCACTGGGGGTGACTATTTAGGAGGTGTCAGGTGTCAGGTTGGGGGTCTGGGTCATCAGGATGCCCTGTTGCCTCCTCTATGCCGCCTTCCCGACCGCCAGTTCAGCCACAGCCCTGGCTCTTACTGACCCGCCCTGTGGCAGTTCAGCCCTGTGGCAGACTTATTCGCCTGAGGCACTTCCAGCTTAGAGTCCCCGACTTAGTGAACAGCTTTGTAGGGCTGGCCCCGATCGTTGCCAGAGGCAAGACATCTAACTGCCTCCCCTATCAGCTCAGTTCGGTTTCCTCTCATCTTGGAGCCATCCTAGCGCGGAGCTCCGAGGAGTCTCAACTAATGACAGCACTCTCCAGCACCGTCTTTTCCTGCCGCAATTTCCCACTAATTTTCAGACAGGACCCTGGCTGGGTGGGTGTGGAGGTCAATGGGGAAGCAAGGAATTCTCCTGTGGGTCTGATTCCACTTCACCCCCTGGCCTGGCAGGCCGGTGCCCTCCCACGCGCCCTATTGTTTGTTTTGCGGTCTCCAGAGAAGGCGATCTTATCTCTGGATCACCTTGTTTTTTCCTTTTTTGAGAGTCCCATGCTGAACCTATGCGGATTCTCGATCTTGTCCTTGTATGGGGGAGATCCACTCGCGTGTAGGAGACCAAGATCTATGTCTCCTTCTCTGGTAGCAGGAATCCCGGGGATTACCTTTACTCTGCCATTTTTTCTGCTGCACAATTCTTTATTTTATTGGAGTTAGCCTAAGTCTGAAGTAGTTTAAGTTAACATATATATTGTAAGTCAAAGCAACAGTGAAGAAAATTGCTCAAAAAATATAGTGAAAATCATTAAAGGAATTAAAAAGGTATACTAGAAAATAGCTACTTAATACCAGAATAGAAAAGGAATACTACAAGATCAAAAAAAGATATGAAGTATATAGAAACAAAAAGAACAATTGTAAACATAAATAAAAACATATCAATAATAACATTAAATGTGAATAAATGAAACTATTCAATAAAACAGCAGAGATTGTCTGGATAGAGAAAGAAGATCCAACTACTGTACCTATCCTGTCTATGAAAGATATGCTTTACATTCAATGATACAAATGGGTTGAAAGTAAAAGGGTCGAAAATGATGTTATGCAACAGCCGCCATAAGAGAGGTGGCAGGGCTATATTAATATCAGACAAAATACATTTAGGTAAAAATATGTTGTTAGAGATAAAAAGGGATATTTTATAATGATACAAGTGTTAATCCATCAGGAAGATATAACAATGATAAATATATATATATACATATATATATATATATAACAGCAGAACCCCAAAATATATGAAGCAAAAAAATGACATAATTGAAGAAAGAAATAGACAATTTAATAATAATAGATCAGAATTTCAATATCACATGTTCAACATAAACCAACGAAACTTAATGCATATCTATAGAACATTTTACCCTGCAATAGCTGAATACATATTCTTCCTAAGTGCACATGGAACATTCTCCATGATAGTGCCTGGGCAAGGCCATAAAATCAGGCACAATAAGTTTAAAATAATTGAAATTATACAGATATGTCCTCTGACCATATTAGAATGAGATTAGAAATCAATAGCAGAAGGAAATTTTGTAAATTCAAAAATAGGTGGAAATTAAGCAATGTAATCCTAAATAACCAATGGGTTTTAGAAGAAATCACAAGGGAAATTAGAAAAAATGTTGAGATGAATGAGAATGAAAACAACATACCACACTTATGGGATGCACCTTAAGCAGTGTTTAGAAGGAAATTAATTGCTGTAAGAAAGTTCTCAAATCAATAACAACCTTTCATCTTAATAAAGTAAAGAGAGAAGAGGAAACTAAACCAAAGCAAACAGAAGGACAGAAAAAATGAAGATTACGGTGTAAATAAACTAAATAGAAAATACAAAAATAATAGAGAAAATTAACAAAACAAAAAGTTGTGTCTTAAAAATGATCAACAAATTGACAAACCTTTGCTAGACTGACCAAGAAGAAAAAGAAGACATTAATTAATAACACTAGGAATGAAAGAGAAAATAACACTAACAAACTTATAGAAATTAAAAGTATCATAAGAGAACCTATAAACAACTGTATATCAACAAATTACATAACTATGCTGCATACAACCAAAAATGCAGTAATCCCATTCCCAGAAGAGGCGGTAAAGTTGTTGAGTAATATTTACTCTTCTCCTGATATCCCATAACTTAAATACCACGATGTAAAATTAGCAATAGTTAAATAGTGATAAAAAGTCGATAGATCTTGTGTTACATGATAAAGAAATAAGAGAAGAAAGAAAAGAAAGATAATATATGGGTTCTTGGAAAAGATGGTGGATGAGAAAAACCACCAGCCAGAGTGTCTCTGCAAAAAAGACAGATTTTAGAAGAAAGTGAAAAAAATAAACAAGCAGACAAATATACAATGGACAAGAGTCAGAAGGAAAGGTACCTGAGACTACAGGAGACTCCACAGGAAGAAGTTGTGGAGGAGAACTGGAAGAAGAGAGCCTTCAAGAAGCTTGGAGACCAGAGACAAGGGGAGGTAGAGTGGTTAACTTTCCCCTCCCTTGCATCTTGGACTGCTGGTGGGCTCCCCAGCAGTTGGAGAGACCTGCTAACATCAGACTAGAGACGGCTGCCGCCAGTGAGTGGTGAGCCTCTTTGGGACGGGACACTAGGCTCCCAGCTCCCTCCAGGCACCTCCCCGAGCACAGACCCAAGCCTATCGGCAGCCATGATACTGCTCCATTCTCCCCTCTCTCTTCCCTATCTGCCGCTGCCGAGAGAGATACTTTAGCCACCACCCGGAGACATCTCCAGGGAACGAGACCTTTCCTTTTGGGGCCCTACAGCTGATTGAGGGGTACTCAGACTGTGAGATCCCCACCCACCAGCCCTCCCAGGTGTTGCTGGCCTGGTGACTCCATGAGAATGGGGCAGATCCTGAGGTGGAGAGACATCAATCCAGCTTGGGCTACCCGTGGGTGAATTAGGACTGGCATTCTTCTCCCTGGCAGGGTAAGGGATTGAATTCTGGGGCCCAGGGGTCAGACCTGCAGAAAAGATCCTGTACACCCAGGTCTCGATCACATTGCCTTGGGGCACAGAAGGGATATTTGTGAATGAGCCTACTGAGGTGTGTGTGCCTTCAGGGGGAAATCAGAGTGCTTAAGGGGCAACCCCCCTCTGACAGGAGGGCTGTGTGCCCAGCCCAGGCTGCCATACTGGGTAGGAAACGCATCACAGCCAGGGGAGACTGGCTGGTGTGAGGTCCTGCCTGCTGGCAGAGGACCAGGAGAAGCCGCAGAGTGGGGGAGGGTAGAAAGGAGCGGGGCCTGCTCCAGACTGCAGGTCTTGGACAGCCCAAACCCCACATGCAGACTTTTCAGCTGAGTGGGGCCATTCCAGTCCCTCCCTTTGCCCAGAAGTAGAGAACAGACCTTTGATCCCTGCTAACAGCATTTGTGGTGCTTGAGGGCAGACTCACCCAACCCAGCTCTGCCCAGATTCACTCCAGACCTGCCCTCACTGAGGTGGAGAATAAGGACACACCTGGAAGTCACAGGGCCCCACACACCACCTGAAGCACAAGAGTGCCTCTCCAGAGGAACAAGAGCTGATTACAGGACCTCAAAATAACACCGAACCCTGCTCCTCCCAGCAAGCGCCACCTACTGACAGGGAGGTCATTCTGCACATTTTTTTACTGCATCTACTGACTCATCATATATGGTGTGGTCGAATCTCACCCACAAACACCACCTACTGGCTCAGAGACTAAACAGGGCGTGTCATTACGCAAAAGAAAATCTAAAGGTAAGAATCAACAACTGATCCAGATGGGAAGGAATTAGCAAAAGAACTCTGAAAGTATGAAGAATCAAACAGAAAGCACACCTCCAAAAAGGAACAGTGGCTTTCTAGAAATGGACATCAACCAAAATCAGAACACTAAAATGACAGAAGAATTTCGAACATGGATTATAAGAAAACTCAGTGACATGCAAAAAAAAATGGATAACCTACACAAAGACACACACAAAAAAATCCAGGACCTGGAAGAAAAATTCACTAAAGAAATTGAAATATTAAATAAAAATCAAACCGAACCCCTGGAAATAAAGAATCTATTCAGGGAACTACAAAACACAGTGGAAAGCCTCAAGAACAGGGCAGATCAAACAGAAGAAAGAATCTCAGAGATTGAAGATAACACCTTCCAATTAAATAAGTCAGTCACAGAGATAGAGCAGAGAAACAAGAGAAAAGAGCAAAGCCTACAAGAAATGTGGGATTATGTGAAGAAACCTAACGTGAGGGTTGTGGGGATTCTTGAAGGAGTAGAAGAAAACATGCAAGTGTTGGATAAGCTATCTGAAGATATAATAGAGGAAAATTTCCCAGGCCTTGCTAAATATCTAGTTATCCAGGTACAAGAAGCTCAAAGGATCCCTTGGAGATTCAATACAAACAGGAAGACACCATGACATGTAGTCATTGGACTGACAAAACTATCCACTAAAGAGGTCCTTCTATGAGCTATAAGGTGAAAGAAACAAGTAACATACAAAGGAAAGCCCATCCAAATAATGCCAGACTTCTGGCATTATACAATACCAGAAGTTATACAATAATTTATTATTGTATAATAATACAATAATATTAATTATACAGTTATATGATAATTTACACCACATTTCTATATGTACTATGACTTTACCAAGTATTTGTATATGTACTTAACAAAGTCATTTATCTTTTACATTTATGTGGAGTCACTACTTACCCAACATTTCTCTTCTGGGGACCTATTATTACATCTCCAGGGTTATTTGCAGACTGTGATTTTTCTACCAATCATGCACATTAGCACAGTGCTTCTTGTACACACAACATGTCTGCATATTTCCGTACCTCCCTGACCAATGTTGCTTTTCCAAGTAAGGAGCTATTTCTTTTACCATTTTACCTTTTAGAAATTATTTTGCTGTTTAAAATACATAAGATCTGTGAGCCATGCATCTTTTCTCAGCATTTCTTCTTGTCCTAGATCAATTTTCTATGCACTTTTAAGGCATCTTTTATACACTGAAGTTGGAATTACAGGTGTTCCCCATACTTCTAGTTTTATTGAAGGGCATATTTTCTAATTTCCAGCTAACATCATAGGAAAAAGAAGTGTAGAAATAACTAGTCTAATATCTTTAGATGAGGAGAAAATAGTAAATCATCTTTTAGGTCTTAACATTTGAAATATTTGACAGAAAGAGAATATGGCATTTAAATAATAATAATAATTGTTTCATGATCATTGTGTAACTTTGAATGAGTCATATAATGCACAGATGAGAATATCAGCATCAATGATGATTGTTTAAGATAGTGTGGAAAGCTGTAATAGTCTCCCACATAAATATATCAATAAAAAAACTTATAAAATAAAGTTCAAAATTTGGAGAGATTTTGAAGAAAAATATGATTTAATATGTGTAGTTAGGGTTATCAATTTCATGATATTAAATACTTAGCACCTCTACCTAATATGTTTTCAAATGGCAAAATGCAATCCATGAAGTCTTAAAATTTAAGAGATTGCTGAATGGTTAAATTTTAGTTTGTTTATTTTCTCTGAAACAAACTTACAGTTTCAGTAATTTTTTCTATTCCTTGTAGTGAGACTATTATACAATTTTTCTTGTTTGTTTACATATGTGCAGCATTGTTTGGTGTCAAATTAAGTATATTACAAAAATTTTGGTAATGATTTTCTTCTCTTATGATATTATTTAATTTTGTGTTAATGGAGAACAGTCATTTTCTTTTGAATACATGGCTCAGAAAGAAAAAGTCTACTTTGTGAAAGTAATGGTAAAAATTATATATAGGTAATAAGAGAACATGACACATAAAACACATGCATAATTAGAAAACTTGGCTGGAAAACAGAAAAACCAGAATCCCTATATAATATATGAGTGGTACGATCCTGATAATTATTTGCCTTTAATAAGTGGTTACTTCTTCTAATTTGGCTATCAACCATCAGATGCAGAATTTTTCTCAGGCAGGGAACTCTTTAATTTTTGTATATACTCTGCATTGAAAATATTTAACTGAATTAATTTTCTGAGTTCTAATTTCAGCCTTGTCCAAGAATTTTCTTCTTTTCAAAATCTAACATTATGCCTTATTAATTCAACAATAATTGGATATGTTAATAAAATGTATTAATAGATATTGTAGGAGTTACTCCACCAGTATTTAGGACAGAGTAAAATAATAGACTGTTCATCAAAATAATATTTTTAAAAATTTCATGTCTCCAGTTACAAAGTACATTATTCTTTATTGTTTTTCTTTTCCTATCAGAAAGTGGAGGTTGGTGTAAATGGATATCTAATTGCAACCTTAGAATATTGAATTTTTAAAATGAATTTATTCTTATTTCTTTAGCAGATAAGTCGAAATGGAAAAGACAGTCAGTAGATTTATGCTATCACTTATAAGTACTCTAAAAGATCTTCCCAATTATTCATAATGTTAACCAAACTCCACATGGTTGAGGCACACTGAGCACTAATGGAAGAGTGTTGACATAGGACCAACATGAGCCATGAAAAAGGTAGAGGAGTTTTTCTCATATGAAAGAATCATGGAGAACTTAGACCAGTTCCATCATTACTCTGTATGATAAACTTTAACAGGCAATTACATATGACTGAAACCTTAGAGACAAAATGAGATATCCCCATTTATGGTATAATCATATTTGAAAGGCAAAGATAATGTTAGGAGTACCACGTCAAGGATCAGAAAATACATGATAGTGGTGTGATCCTTTGGCAATTCTTCGATATCATCTAATATCTTTTCTAGGAACGCTAAACCCACATTATAGAAAACTGAGGAAAATGAATGCAACTAGCTTGGTTAATAAATTTAAAACAAAGAAACAAATTAATATTACTGTTACTATTTTGCCACTGTTGTTTTTACCATATTTCTGTTGTATCTTCTCTCCCCACCCTTGATTGCAATCCTACAAATATCCCTCAGTTTCTTTTGTCACTTTCAATTCTTAACAAAAGATTTCATCTTCAGGCAATAAAAGAGTTTGATCCTGACAATGTTTAAACATTGATTTACTTTCCAATTGAAAGTCTTTACTGCCCAGCTCAGTCCTAATATGCAAGAAATCTTTAAGGAAGAAGGAGTTTAGAACATGGTTCACTTCTTCCACCTCTTCTGCCATTGCCCACATAGTCACTGTCCTCTTTCCTTTTATTTCAAGATCAAAGCTCAAATAAAACCTTTCTCATTTTCTTGAAGAGTCCTAAGATTTATTGAGATGGGTAAATTTATCTCTCACTTTAAATTTCAGCTTCCATAAAGTTTTAATCATGTTGTTTTATCTACTTGACTCCTCCACAACAGCACTTCACTTTCAAGACTACACTGTCACTTTTCTTTAAAATTTAAAACATCACAAACCTAAAGTTGTTATTTTTAGGGAAAATATTTCATAGCAACGAACAAGATTGAGTTTGTTCTTCACAGCTGCTTAGCCTTATTTCTGTGAAAGTTACCCAAATCCAGTTCTCAGAATATGTAGATTGTACTTCTGAATGAAAAGCATAAAATTCCTCTACAGAATGGACCCTGATGTCAACTTTGCTGAAATTTATTTTGCACTCTTTTTCAAAGTAGGCAGAGAAGTGTGAAGGATGTCTTCCCTAGGACAATGAGAACACTTTAATTTCTACAAACATAGACACATCATGGAGTTGTGGTTAAGAGGACAAATTCAGGAGATGTAGCCTTTACCTCTAACTAGCTGTGTGACTCAGAAATGTTTCTGTACCTTCCTCTCTTCAATATCCTAAACTGAAAGTGTTGATAATGGTAGAACATATCTCATAGCGTTGCTAGGGAATTTAAATGCCTTATTTGGAAAGTGCTTCTAGCAGGATCTGGCTCAAAGTAAGCCTTACATATGAATTTATAAAATACATGCATTGGATGGCATCAGGTCATATAGCTTGAATACAAGGGGAAATTACCATCTTGAGCAGTAGGCTATCAGGAATATATGAATATAAATTTTTTTGGTCACAGAAGTTTCTTTATAGTGGGACTACATTCCCTATGTAGTTTCCGATTTAGAATAAACTTAGGGAAAGAGAAACAAACAAGAACATCTTTCCTAGTACTTATGAATATTTCTCCACATATCTTTTATTAGTAATTTTGAAAATATCTTTCTTATTTCTCTCACTGACAAACTCTGTAAAGATTATAGTCTAGTGTGGGAAGGCTCAATATCTGACAGAATTTAACAAAGCTAGGCAAGTACTTCTAGGAAAATATATAAAAGAAACCAATTAAAATTGTATATTAGGCATTTAATATGAGTTATTTTTCCACTTTGTGGCAGAAAATTTCTCTGTGGGCTGACTGTTGAAGCATTCCTCCTTTTCTAACAGTTTTTCACTTTCTCTTCAAAAATTTCATCCCTCAAACAACAAATGCCTTCAATCTATCATTCATCACAATTTAGTATAATACAATACATTAATTGTATGCCTTCCTATTCAAAAGAATCTGTCTACTACTCCCCACCATATCCAAATTTGGAAGTGAATCCACTGCTTCTTAAGTAGTAATTTATATTTCTATTATATTTACTAGAAGTACTAACTATTTCTAGTGAATATAGGTATATTGTTTATATCCAAATAATGTATTAGATCAGAAATTCTAAGGAATTTGAGTGTATAGTATTGTCATAAACTTAATGTATCTATTAACTGAACTCATCTTTTATTTTCTGCCTTAAAATTCTCCCTCTTGTATGTTTCATTTATTTCAGGTAGTCATAATTCTACCAGTGACATACATAGGACCTAGATTCATGTTTGGGTCTTCCTTTTAGTCTCACACAAATCTATCATGATGTCGTACCAATATTTTAATTATTATATATCTTCCAATAATTAGTTCTTGTTCCCACTGACATCATTTCAATCCTGGCTCTAAACACAAATGCACAAGAGATGACTGAAATAACCACACAATTTTTTCTTCTTCATCTTCTTAACATCTCTTAGACATATCCTCTATCATTCTTTCATATTGATGTTTAGTATTTCACAAACCTCAACAATTTTTAGTGACTGCTGAGCAACAAGTGCTCGACTTTTCTTCCATTTTCTCTTAGAGAACAGTTGTACATCAGTCTGGTCACTGGGCATATCTAACTTTGAGTCCACATCTTTTTCCCTTCCTGTAGTTTCCTTGATTTTCTGCCTAAAATTCCCTCCTCCACCCAACAAGTCATTCAATGACAATTTCAGACACAATTACTTCTTCCTTCTTTCAACTTAGTGATATTAGTTTCAGTATCAAATATGTGAGAGTTAAAAATCCTTGTTGCATTACCATTGTACTTCTTTCAGTGAGTTCAAATTGCCTAGTTCAGTGTACTTTATATTCTAGATGAAGTAGATAATTATTTTTTATGAATATAGAAAATAAAAATGGAAAAATTCAGCATTTCATTGATATATTTTTATGGAAGTTCTATTTGCAGAATTTTACACTGATAGAACTTGGAGTATATCTCAAACTGGTACGATGCTGCAAAATAAAAAGCAGCTCAAAAGTAGATCAGGAACTAAGAAAATCAATTTTCTGAAAAGGAAAATTACTAAATTTCATACAATATTAAGTTGATTGCCAACTATATAGCACTGGATGACATGGAGTGATATATATTTCTTGGTCTTAAGTTGCATCAAATATAAGGAGTAATATAGCATAAAACTTAAAAATTAAGTTTTACATATCTTTAGAAAAGATAGTTAACCACATCACTTTTTAAAAAAGATAACTTAGAAAGTTGAAAATTTCAAGGTTTGAAAAACAAGACATAGGAAAAGAAGATATATCTTACAGTAATGAGTATGACAACTTTATTATATTTATGCATTTATCCCAAATTTAATTTTCCTGATTTTCTTCCACTATCAATATAAATTTTCATTCTTTGTTTTTATGCTTCACAAAATCCGAAGTCCATTTACAAAGAGTGATTGGTTTGTTTAACATAATGTATGGAAAAAAATATGCTTTTTTTACTTGATTGTTATCATTATTTCTAATGATGTGATAAATTTCTATGTATTTTAATTTAATTATTTAACTGTGGTTCAGCGATTTAAACTATAAACACAATGACAAATGGTAAAATAATGGAATTAGATCAAGTCATTTACAAATAAATCATCCTAAGTGGCTCCATGTATCTCTCACATAAACTAAGTGGCAAAATGCAGTATTTTAGAACTATCCACAGGAAGCGAAAGAGAAAGAAAGTGAACAAATTGGATAGCAGCAGCAATATTTCAAATGGGAGGAGAACAGAGAAAATGAGGCTGTTATTTTTGTTTTAATGTCTGTATTCACTTTAAGCAAAAATAGCCAAAAATATCACCTGATAGAAAGTTATTTTCCCAAGTGACTGACGGAATTGAAACTTTTTTCTGTTTCTACATTAGCTTAAATTGTAGACTTATTACCATCAAAATTGTTGCCTGTCAGATAAAGGCACCTGAAACAATTTTAGTTTCAGTTCATGGATTTTAATCTATTTTGAATCAGATACAAAGACAAATATATAGTATGTTGAAAAATTCACTTTTAAAATATTAAATATTCATTGGCTTTTTGCTAGAGTTTGGGATGAGGTGTAGCTTCTGTACTTTATTTAGAAAAATTAATTCTTATTAATATTTGGCAGAGTTAATGGAAAGACTAAATGTTGGTTCAGCTATTTCAGAGTTCTGTTGGACAGACTGTGTAAGATATTCTCAGAGTTATTGATTTCATATATCACTGATAAGGGAAAGAAATATACAACAATAAGTCAAAATCGGCATTTTGGCAGGCCAAATATATACGAATTTAGATGTTATTGCTATTGTTAACTGTTATGCAAAGAGAATGATGGCAAAGATGCATTTGTATCATCCTGTACCACTTTCTATTACATTAGTAAATATTAAAATGTATTTAAATATGTAACTTGGCCACAGTCATATTAATTATGAAAGATATTCCTGTTAAACAGCTTTCATTTTCTAAAGGTCAAAATAATATTTAATTAAAATCAGAAAAATTTAGAATTCAAGTCTATAATATATTTGATAATTCAATTCCATTTCTACTAAACTATATTCAAACAATAATAGTATAATAATTGCTGCCCTACCTCTTTTAGATTTTTTCTTGTTTTTATTATGCAAATTTACCTGAAAATAACTCAAAATTATAAAATATTATCAAGAATAGGACATGTTATACACTGTACTAGGTTCCGCAGACACCAAGGTTAATAAGTCCAACATGTTCTCAGCCTTCATTGAGTGCATAATGTCTCTTATTCTATTAAATCACATAACATAGGTTCTTAACTAAGTTAGAGTATGGGGAAAAAAAGAGGTAATGGGACAGGCAGAAATTAAAAGATAAGGAAACTTATCTCTGAAAAAGTGACCTCAATGCTCAGACTTGATATATGGTGCATATATTAGCTAAATGAAGGAATAAAGTGACCAACACTTCACATAAAAGAAAAAGTGAGTGATGTTTAAAAAAAAAAGGTGAAAAACAAATAAACATACAAAACAAACAAAAACAAAACATTGTGGAGGGAAAGGACATACCTCTAACCCTTGCAAGGGAGAGGCAAAGATATAAAATGTAACCAAAATGTTAAGAAAAAAAGAAAAACAAACATTTGTTGGGTGTAGGGCAGGCGAGGGGGGAGAGGAGGGGATGGGTATATACATACATAGTGAGTGTGATGCACATCGTCTGGCGGATGGACACGCTTGAAGCTCTGACTTGAGGGGGGAAGGGAGACAAGGGCAATGTATGTAACCTTAACGTTTGTACCCCCATAATATGCTGAAATAAAAAAAAAGAAAAGAAAAAAAATCCTTAATAATTAATAAAGTTGTCCATAAGGAATTTTAAAGTTACTGGCATATGAAAAGAAATTTGGATTAGATATATAGATGAGAATTGTGGGCATACGGATTGTGACTGAAGTCATGGAAATGGTAGAGACTTTTGAGGGAGAATAATGCCAAGATTCTAGTTCTGGGAATCTTACATTAAAGTATCCTATAGAGAAGGTTGGTCATTCATAGGAGACAGTTAGAAACATTTACAAGATTTGGATGAAGTTTCAGAAAATGTGATCCCATTGAGACTAAATAAAGAGGTCTCATTCAGAACATTAAATATTAATGAGAGTTTAATTAATATAAAGACCAAGCAACAATGTCCTTAGTAATTAACTCATAGAGAATCATATTATTTTTCAAATGTATGTAATATACTAGATAGGAATGCATAAACAAGATAAAACATTTTAATCCTTGGGTATTGAGTTTCTGGGTAATATTTTTCTTCTATGCAGTTTTTCTCTATTTACATTTTCTATATGTTATTTGGTAAATATAAAATTATTGTTTCTAAGACTAGATATAATCTCTTTTTACTCTGTAAAGAAGAGATATTTTAAAGTAGTCTACTTGAGTGTGTCTACTAAAATAAACCCAATGAAGATGATTAGTGTTTTCAGGCAGTTACCAAGGAATTGCTAATTTTAAAAAAGTTCTAGGCAAAGAAGCAAAGATAAAAAATAAAATCAGCATAGTTGAATATTCATAAGTATTCATTAAATGAGAATAAAAAAGAATATTCAATTCTTTCTGGAAGAAAAAAGAAACTATTTATATATTAAGAAAGATAAATTATGCAAAATTCAAGAGAACTGAGTTTTTTATAAAAGGGTGATTTTAGGTACATAATTCTCATAAATTCAACTACATTAATAAAATTACCAATAAATAAGTATAGAAAAAAGGAATTATTAATCCTTAATGTTATTAAATTACAGAGGGATACTAAGCACATGTGGATTTTTAAAGAAAACATATTATTTTCTTAGATTCGAAGTTATAATCTAATTCTAATTAAGAATGTTTAATTACCTTTTGTTAAGATGGATAATGTTTCCAAGTGCTACTCAATGTCAAAAGTTTGGATTTGTGTCATAATGTCGCACCTTTTCATTTTAATTCTATCATTAGAACTATAAAACAAAATTTAGTAGATATCAGACTAGTTTGAACCTTAATGAAAAGGTTTTGTTACTAAAATACCAATGAGGTCTTCTTAAAAGTAGGCATTTGTTATAATGCAAGCTGATACTTTAATTGCAATCCTAGTGGATATTCTTTTTTCAAGAAATTATGAAAAATTTTAAAGCACAATTCCAAAATGAATAGAATCCATTAAGTTTCTGATTGAAGTTGTTTTTATGTCAGAGAAGTTTCCTTCTTGGGAGTAGAATAAATACTGAACAAAATTTTAGCATTGTTTTCACATATTGCCTACATGATAATAATAAGATGTGCAATAAGATACCAGAAAATAGAAAAGTATCCTAAGTTCTTTGGATATTTATAGTATTTAGCCAAAACATTGAAAGAATGGTCACCAGACACCAGGTTGTTGACATTCAAAAGCAAAAATCACTGGGTTTGTTTCTTTATGGGTTGATCAGTAAAGGATGATTATATCTTATTGCAATTTACAAGTTTTCCTGATGAGTTTTAAATAACCTGAAGAGTACAGAAATTTCAGGATGTGCCTCATTTTTACTAGCCAAGATATTGCAATTTTATTTTTTATATTGATCAATACATGAGTTAGACATTACAAGGTCCTTAATTGAAATGATATAATGTGCTTTGCTTGGAATCTATGTCTGCTAGTTGAGCTAATTAAAAGCCAAGTATATGAACTAGAATGTTTCCTATGTGATAAAGCAACAGATATCCTTGGAAACATTAATAAGTTGTCTGGATTGATAGAGATGCTAGCACTGTAACTGTAGCCTAAGAATTCAAATTATTAGTGAGCTGATTCTCATTAGCTATTAGCTGGCAGAACACCAAGAGACCTAGGTAGACAACAGCAACAACAAAACCTGGCTAAAATATTGGCAAATAGCGTTCTTAATAAAAAGGTGAGTTAAAGCACTGCAGAGCTATCTCTTACTTAGGAACCACTAAACCAATTAGGAACATAAAATTTTGAATGTTATTAACATAGTCATTTAAGTAATCTTTCAGGTAAGATCAAGGTTTGGCTGGAGGCCAGTAAATGTGATATTTAGCATTATATTTTCTTTCTGTGTCTGTTTGGATGAGCAGACAAATAATCTATGTATTTCTATAATCTTGAACAAGACAACACATTCTCAAAAAAATAAATTATGTTTCAATTGAACAGGAATAATACTGTAAATATTGAGAGTCCATGGAATTTTGAAACTTAGTTACAATAAATATGATAACCTCATTTTACAATTGAATAATCAGATGAAATCATAAACTTAAAACAGGTTTTCTGATTCCTAAACTAATGTTCTTTTAATGTACTATACTGCTTCTCAGATCAGAGATATTGACAAGATAAAAAAAAAAAAGAGTCTTGATGAGCAAAATTTTCTCAATATGTTATTCACATTTTATTTTTCTCTTTACTTTCTATTCTCATTTTTCATTATTATTTGACACTTAGATATTTAGTTAAATACACCTACATAACTTGTTTTATTGTGCTTTGCTTTATGTTATTTACAGATATTGAATTTTTTTTTACAAATTGAAAGTTTGTCGCAGCTCTTCATTGAGCAAGTCTATTGGCATCATTTTTCCAACATGTGCTCACTTCATGTCTCTGTGTCACATTTTGGTAATCCTCACAATATTTACAACTTTTTGTTATTATTATATCTCTTATGGTGACTTGTGATTGGTGATCTTTGATGTTACTATGGTAATTTGGGGTGAGGGTATCATGAACCATGCCCATATAAGATGGTGAACTTAATTAATAAGTGTTGTGTATGTTCTGACTGCTCCACTGACTAGCCATTCCCCCAACTCACCCTCTCTCCTCAGACCTCCGTATTCCCCGAGACACCATAACATTAAAGTTAAATCAATTAATAACTCCACAATGGCTTCTAAGTGTTCAAGTGAAAGGAAGAGTCATACATCTTTCACTTTAAATCAAAAGCTAGAAATGTTTAGGCTGAGTGAGGAAGACATGTCAAAAGCTGAGATAAGCTGAAAGCTGGGCCTCTTACATCAGTTAGCCAAGCTGTGAATGCAGAGAAAAAATTCTTTTGAAGAAAAGTAAATGTTCTACTCCAGTGAACACAGGGATGATAAGAAACCGAAACAGCCTTATTGCCAATATGGAGACAGTTTATTAATAGTTTTCTTTGTAGAAGATCAAACTAGCAACAAGATTACCTCAAGCCAAAGCCCAATTCAGAGCAATAACCTAACTCCCTTTAATTTAATGAAGGTTGAGCGAGGTGAAGAAGCTGCAGAAGAAAATTCTGAAGCTAGCAGAGATTGGTTAATGACGTTTAAGGAAATAAGGCATCTCCTAACATAAAAATGTGAGGAGAAGCAGTAAGTGCTGATATGGAAGCTGCAGCAAGTGATCTAGAAGATCTGGCTAAGATAATTGATGAAGGTGACTGGTCTAAACAACAGATTTTTGATGGATACAAAACAGCCTTCTACTAGAAGAAGACACCATCTAGGACTTTCATAGCTAGATGGAAGTCAACACCTGGCTTCAAAGCACAGTCTGATCTTCTTGAGAGGGGCTAATGCAGCTGGTGACTTTAAGTATAAACCAATATTCATTTCCTATTCCAAAAATCCTAGGGCCCTTCTGCCTGTGCTCTGTAAAAGGAATAACAAAGCCTCGGTGACAGTATATCCATTTACAGAATGGTTTGCAAATATTTGAATATTTTAAACCCACTTTTGAGACCTACTGCTAGGTAAAAAGGATCCTTTTCAAAACATTACTGACAATGCATCTGGTCACCCAAGAACTCTAATGAAGATGTGTAAGAAGATTAATGTTGTTTTCCTGCCTGCTAACATAGCATCCATTCTGCAGAGCATTGACTGAGAAGTATTTTTGACTTTCAAGGTTTATTATTTAAGAAACATATCTCATAATGCTATAACTGTCATAGACAGTGATTCCTCTGATGGACCTGAGCAAAGGAAAAATGTCACCATTCTAGATGCCATTAAGAACATTTGTGATTCATAGGATCAAGTCAAAATATTAATATTGACAGGAGTTTGGAAGAAGTTGATTCCAACTCTCATGGATGACTTAGAGGGGTTCAAGATTTCAGTGGATGAATTAATTACAGATGTAGCAATAGAACTAGATTAGAAGTGGAACTGAAGTCTCATGATAAAACTTAAAGAGATGAAGAGTTGCTTCTTAGGGGTGAACAAAGAAAGTGGTTTGTTAAGATAAAATCTATTCTTGGTGAAGATTCTGTGAACGTTACTGAAATGACAACAAAGGATTAAGAATATTCTATTAACTTAATTTATAAAGGAGCAGCAGAGTTTGAGAGAATTGACTCCAATTTTGAAAGTTCTACTGTGGGTAAAATACTATCAAATAGCAACACATGCTACAGGGAATGCTTTCATGAAAGGATGAGTCAATGGATGGCAAATTTCATTGTCATTTATTATAAGAAATTGCCACAGCTGCCCCACTCTTCAGCAGACACCCCCTGATCAGTCAGCAGTCGTCAACATTGAGGCCAGATAATCCATTAGCAAAAAGATGATGACTCACTGAGGGCTCAGATAATCGTTAGAAATGGCCACTGATCAAAATAAGAGACATGAAATAGGTTTGCTAAATAATGGTAGCTCATCTCTGACTGGATCAGAATAGCCTCCTTGAAATACCTTTCCTTCTTCTCTAAGATTCAGCCTTCATTTTCAGGACCTATTTTCAGTCACTCCTCTTTCCTAAAGTAACTAGGCTATATGTCTTCTTTTTCTCAATACCCGGTTTCTATTGAATTAATTCAAATGACATTATAAGAAATAATTTTTTAAAGACTCATATTTTCTACCATATATCGGAAACTCCAGTAGATTAAAGATTATGTCATAAACTTCTTTTACATTTTTGGCTCTGCTGGGAACATCATTTTATTGATTTCTATACCCATTTCACTACCTTTAATGCTTATCTTACCACCACACACAGCTTTGACTTTTCATTCTTTCATTGTAATCACCCTCGACAACATTGCCCATGTTTCTCTCTATTATACTAAATGGGGAAAACACCAACTCAGGCATAATTACTTTTGCCAAAGTAATTATGGCAAAAAAATGGGCAGGTATATGCATGTGCACAGACATGCACACACACGAACACCATTGAAACTATTACTTCAAATTCAGGATCACTAAAATCAAATGAATTTTAATGACAACAGAAATTTTTCTAAATTTGTCTAAAGCCTCAGTTCTTCCAGATTTTATCAGTCAGAATAATCTAGGTTATGCTCTGCTAAGAAGCAACTCATAAACTTCAATGTTAAGACACAAACCAACCAACCAAACAAACAAAAACAATGCTTCATTTCTTCATCCACTCGAACTTTGTAGGAAGACTGGGAAACTTTCCAGGGCAGCTGTTACATAAGTGATAGCTCAGCATTTACCCTCCACAACATATTATGATGCCATGAATGCAGGGTCAGGGGAAGAGTTCTCTAGCAGATCTATCTCAGGCAATCAATTGTATTTCAAACATCTCTCCCCGAAAAGTGGAAAACATTGAAATGGCCAAATGGTGTCAAATAATATCTACCCTCAAGTTAGAAGACAAGTGAAATCACTGCCAAATATAAGTATTATATTTCATAAATAAAAATACAGGATTCCCACCTAAATTCAAATTTCATATAAAATGAATAATTTTAATATAAGTGTACCCCCTCCAATGTTTGGGAAAATATTTCACTAAAATATGGATTGTTTTCTATAATGTAACTGAGTGTCCTGTGTATTATCTGGCAACCCTATGCCCAAGTATGCAGAAGAAGACCTGGAAATATTGGAGAGATACATTATGTATATTATCCCCAATTATTTTTTTAAAAATTATGGTATTTGTTCTCTTTTGGAGCTCCTGTTGATCCTGCTCCCTGAAAACAGGTAACTACCCCAATCCCTGGCCCAGTCAACCCGAGGTTTAAAGGGAACAATATAACATCTTTAGGAAACTTCTGACCTAAACTGTTCCCTCTGCCAAATCTTCTAGAAGTATTTCACTGCATGGCTGCATAACAACTGTCTATTCACCTATTGATTAATGGCCATTTTTCTGATGCCTAAAACGTTGTTGTTAAGCAATGACAGGTAATGAACTTCAAAGTGGCCAACTTTAATCAAGTAAGCAATGAAATATCTTCTATGTAAGCACAATTGTGGTATGCATAAAATCTCTGACTCTAGGGTCTAAGTGTCTGTAATTGCTTTTAAAAATTCCATACCATGCTAATAACCACTGGGCTAAACGCATCTTCAAAAAATGTTGTTTTATACACTCCTCAGTTTACCAATCTAGCTTGAAATGATACAAAAAAATCACCTTTTAGAAACAGAGGATGAAGGAAATTCTCCTTTGAATCATCCATTTTTTTTCTCTCCTTACCAAAGTTAATGCTTTAAGCAAGTGAAATATTACTCTCAGCTTCAAGTGTTCACCAGGTTGTTCACCAGGATCGCACAAGCAGCTTAGACATTTATTGACAGGAGTCCAGCCTAGCAGAACCAGTGAGCTCCAGGGATTATTTGGTCCTCCGTTTTACTTCCAAAAAATATAGCTCAGTATTGTGCATATAATATAAACACCTTAATTGCCTGACAAAAAGATGATGAAAAGTGAAATATACCTAAATAAAGTGTATTCACCAATGCCTTCCTTAGAAAACTGATTCTGTAGGTCTTTTACCAGATGAGTAATTAAAAGAAACTATAACTTACAGAAAATTCCTTTGCATTCAACTTTGTTGCTGAGATGGAAAATAATTTCTCATAAATGATTCAAAGTCACCCATTTTGATGTTTTTAATAAAAAATCTGGGTGCCCTATCTTCCTTTTCGAACCTCAACATTCCATTGTTTTCATCATGTTACTGAAGACAGCAAAACAAATATTTGAAAAATTCTATTTTAAACATTATTTTTCTGGGTTGACAGAATAGACAAATATGCAGCAAAGTAATACTTTTGAGTCAAATCAGGCCCACATTTTATTGTTACAAAAAAACCCAACCTGCCATGTGCATGAGTAAGTGTTGCAAAATATTTAAATTATCCTACTCCTGACATATTATGAATTCATATACAATTCAGTTTCACATAAATTTGTTACCTGGAAACAAACATGTCTCAACAAAATGAATTGGTATCTCATGGCACTCAGAACATTTGAATATAAATCTGAGAAGGGATTATCATAGAATAGTAAGTTATGGTGAAAAAAGTAACAGATAACAAAATTAATATTCATAACACTATTGTTTAACTCTACATAAACCCTTTCAATAAAAATGTTTTAAGGGATTTATAAATCACTAGAAATTCTATCAGTATTAATAACTTTCAAACATAAAAACACACAAACTCCTTGGATACCTTTTTTGACTTCCACATAAGGGAAAGTACTTATCATGGGCTGTATATAAAACATTCATCTTCTCAAAGGTATATCAACAAGACCATATGAAAAATAAAGAGGATATATAATAGAAATACTTACAATGAATGTTTTCCTCAAGATTCCTATTCCTTTTTATGTTATTATGAAATAAAATTTATCATGCATGTCATTTTATTGCCCACAGTAATTTAAATATCCAAGTTTACTCTCTCACGTGTTATAAGGTAAAGAATCAAAACTAAAATCAGTATCTATTTGATTCCAAAGTCCACCCTCTTTCCCACCCACTGAAACAACTATTAGTAAAATGCAGTGTAGTCCCATTATTAGAAATTGTTTTTCTTAAATTACTGAAAATCATACACATTCACACACCTTTGTGTAAGTATAATGAGGGTGTTAGTGTGTGCATGTGAATGTTTCTTTACAAAATACACATATTTATTTTTTATACAAATATTTTTAATTTTTTTTATTTACATCATTTTTTTTTAATTTCAGAATATAATGGGGGGACTAATGTTTATGTTTACATATTTTGCCTTTGCCCCTCTCAAGATTTAAATTAAGATAATCAAAATTTAGTTTGTCCCTTACTGTCATTTTACATGCAGATCTCATTCTCTAGATCTGAAGGTATTCTTAGTATTTAGGACAAACTTGATATTGTTAACGACTTTAAAATTTTCTCTCCTAAGACTTCTAAAAGACATTAAATTTCATTTGAAACTAAGAGTGATTCAGTACTTATATAGACTTCGCCAATGGAAATATTATCAGGAATACAGTAATAAATACCATGTTTTCAGTATCTAACACTTAAAAAGTGAATTTTTAGATGTTATTGATAGCTGTAAAATCACTGACATCTTAATACTTTAAAATTATTAGACTATTATTTAATTGGAAATAACTTGATTTGCACAGATCAAGTCTTTTTTGTTTGTTGTTTTTTAATCAAAACTGTCTTCTAAATCTGTGGTCCCCAACCCGTGGGCACTGGTCTGCAGCACCCCAAGAACCAGCTGCACAGCAGGGGGCGAGCTGGGGTGAGCCAGTGAAGTCCCACCTGCATCCACAGCTGCTCCCCAACACTGGCATCACATCGTGAACCCCGTCCCAGCCATCAGATTTGCGGTAGCATCAGACCCCCATAGGAGCGCGAACCTCACTGCAAACTGCTCACCTATGGGATCCAGGTTGTGCACCGCACCCTGATAGGAGGTGAGGCAATGATACCCCCCACCCCGCCCCCGCTTCCATGGAAAAACTGTCTTCCACAAAACTGGTCCCTGGTCAAAAAGGTTGGGGACCACTGTTATAAATCGTTTGAATTTAGATATCCAAGGTCACTTTTCAGTCATTTCTAGATACAAAGACAATCACTTATCCCTTTCTTTTTATTGTCATAAGAATTGTAGAAGTTTGGGAATACAATAGATTCAATATCTAGAATACATGCACATAACTGGCATTGGGAAGCAACACAATCTTTACCTGAAGGCTTCAAAGTGTCCTCCACTCAGTCACTCTTTCTCTGTGGAGGGAAGGTATTCTTTTGTTACCTCCAGACATCCACAGTGAACCACAGTGAAAATTCCCCTAAGTCTTAGTGGTTGCAGTGTGAGTCACTGAGCTGGCCTCAAAACTCTTAATTATTACTTTGAATGGAATCACTGGCATTAATAGAAATATACCACAATGCAATTTGATTTCCTTTTTTAGTCAGTATATGTTTTATAAAATTTTTGTTTCAAACAAATCAATTATATTAAAGGATCTCCAAAGAGAATTCCTTGAAATAATAAATTAATTGAAACATATTTTAGAGGGTGCCACATATAAAATTGGTTTTATTATATAAGGATTATTGGAGTAAAATTAACTTTATATTCATTTGAACCTATTTTTAAAGGAGTGTTTCAAAGTAAAATAGCATGAAAAATTTGTGCATGCAGAATAAGCTTACTCCCTATTCATGTATTTGGTTTTGTAGAATGTAAAACTTTTTTGTGTGTGCATTTATGTATGTATTCTATAGAATGAATTCAAATGTATGCTATAAAATAATTAGCCATATGTCATTCAGCTATATATAATTAAAAATTCCTAGCATTTACTGAGCACTTACTTTGTACCAGGCAGAAACAGATAGAACAGAAAAAAGTGTTATCATCTCTCAAAATTGAGACTTAGAAAATAAGAGCAACTTGCTGGTTTCACTGCTAGTAAATGCTGCAGTAGGAGTTTAAATCAAAATCTCTTTTACTTCAAAGTCTATCATATTAATATTACATTACACAGGTTTTCAATATTTTGTTGTATTTAATAGTATGATTGTTAAATTAATAATTTGTTTAGTAAGTATTTAAGAAAAGAAATAATTCAGAAGAAAAACTAATTAGACACAGTACACACATCTGCCATAAAAATAATAACAGAATCAGCAGAGATGGAGTAGCTCTGTAATTTTATTAATATAAGGACTACAGGTGATTGTAATGACAACTAGGCCCAGAAACTATTCTTGTAATGTTGGAAACTAGAAACCCAAACCACAGTTTGTATATTTAGTCTTACTTCAGGTAACTGGAGGCTGGGGAAACACACCACACATAAACATATACACACTCAAACACACAAATACATGTATGTATATTTTTGTTCTTTGTTTTATTATGCATAAGATAGAGCTTGCCAGTTCATTCTTAAAAGTATAAATTTGCAACTCTAACTCCATGATTGAATCCAGAATTATTATTTTTGGAAAATCATGATTTTAGAACCCATTACTAATCTTTTGACTTCTCACTGTGAAAGCCTCAGTGAAATTTTATATGATTTCTGGTTACCTTAATATTTCCCCTTCTTTCCAGTCTTCATTTACAGTCACCCATCATTATATATGAACTTTCAGAATCATATTTCTGAGTATCTCAAATAAACAGTTACTGTCGCTTGTCTTTTTTGATAAATGCTTTTTGTCTTGAAGTGTACATGTTTTTCCTTAATTCTTCATTCTGCCCTTCCCCAGTTGAGTGCTTAGAACATAAGTCAGTCAGCTTCTCTCTGTTACAGATCCAGCAGTCTTCAAAGAAAACGTTCCAATTTAGAATTGATATTAGAAATGTTTGATTCACTAGAGTTAAGGAAATACAAATTATAGCTATTTCTGTGAAGTCCTTATAATAGTTAGCTAATTGTTATGCAGTACAAGGTAACACACATATAAATATACGTGCTAGTTAATTTTGTTTTAGAGTGTATTTAATTCCAATGCATTTTAGATGTATGGACTTGTTCTTTCTATTCACTTCTCAGAATAATATTTTCATTGAGCTAGTCCTTAATTGAATTCTTTTACTCATTCAATCATCCATTAAACTATTTTTACTATTAACTGTTCATTCTGATTCTGACACTATATTAAGATGGAAAGTTGCAAAAATATATTTCTTGTCTCTAAGCAGGTATTAGTCTCATGCATGAGATAGAAAAATAGAATATAGGACAATGCATTAACGATTACAGCTATGTTTCAAGTGTGGACAGAATGATTTGGGAGAATACAGAGGACAAAAAAAAAACCATCTGTAACTTGAAAAAAAAAGGACACTTCTTAAACTTCTGGAATTAAAATCCAGATGAAATTTTTAAGAAGGGGGAAAAGAGATTGATAAACTTGAATCCATTTAAGAAGCTGTGCATCACAGATTAGTGGCTTAACTTCTTAACATATAAAGAACTTCTTAAAAACATGGGAAGAAGTTAATGTAATAACTTGGTAGAAAAATGGAAAAATTATGATAAACATAAATAAAACAATATGTTCATGGATTAAGAAATAAAAATGGTTCTTAAACATATAAAGTGAACCATACTGGACTAATGTTCCTACCAACAGACTGACAAAAATCAAAAAGTTCAATAACATCATTACCCGTTGGGAAGTTAGGGAAGTTGAACACTCTCATATATTGCTGATGAGACTGCTAAATTAAACAACAAATATGAAAGAAAATGTCATATTAATGTATTTATCTGTTGACAATCCCAGAACAAAGAATCTAGCAAATAATGCATTGCCCAAATTTGAAACAATGTATGACCATTAAAATATTTATGGAAACTGCAAAAAATTAGAACCAATCCAATGTTCACTGGTATAGGCCTGGTTAGGGTCTATTAGATGGGATATTATACCATAAGAAAAACATTTAATAATATATAATATAATAATTTTCAGGGTTTACTTTTACATTTGTAAAAAATAGGGTTCAGAAGATATTTCTACCTTTTACTTTAATTTTTTAAACAAAAGGTAGAATATGTATATACATATAAATATATACATAGGTCCATTTGCTTATATTGCAACATGGACCACTGATAATGGAAAGAAAAAAGGTGACAGTGATAGAAAGTGGGTGGAAATGACAGAGAGTTCTCTGAATATGTCATATATTTACATTTGAAAACATTTTAAAAATATACATTCGAAAAGTAAATTTGAATAAAATGGCAATGCCTAAAATTTGGAAACAAACCAGAGCAAATACACCTAATTTTGTGTCAAGTTGGTGATATATGAAAATTTAAAATAATAATTTTAAGTGATTTTAAAGCATAGATCTTTGTATACATGTCAACATTTAGAATATATTCTACAGAAAAAATGAACTGCAAAGAAATCTTAAATTTGAGTCAGTATTCTAAATGTCAACTGATGTCAGTATCAGTATTTAAAAATAGACTTAAAGAAGCACGCATATTTATATAATTAAGTATATGGAAATTTTCAAACTGCAATGTCAGTTAATATATGTAATACTTAGACAAATATTAAGTAATCTCAATGTTTAATTAACTTATTGGTAACATTTAAGTATTTAACCCTATATTTTACAATATTTATAAGATAAAACATATTTTATTCCCTTATACACATATATAAAGAATTAATGCTACTTTAAAATAATAAGAGCCTAATTAATCTAAAACTGTATCTAGAATATGAAATACCAGCAAAACTAAGCTGTGTAATACCTTGCTTTATAAACAAAAATGAGGGAACTCCACATTGGCACATTTATATATAATATGATTACACATCTTTCCTTATATATTATAACTTACAAACACTTTAAGTATAATACATTTTCTAAATGCAAACAATTCCAAATTTTATAATCTAAACAGTGTGTGTGTATAAAGTGGTATATAATTACACCATATCAGGTACCACAAAGTATGTGTGTGTGTGCGTGCCTGTCCTTATAGAGAGGGTCATTTTATTTTAATTCTCTATTGATAACTTTGTTTTTTCCAATGCTGAATTCTTTGACAGTTTGTTCTTGTTATATGTGTTCTTTCTCTTTGCTCTAATGTCCTGGCTGTCCTCTGGGCTGATGCAATTCTCTTTGCGTTGACAGATACTTCCCCAGGGAACTTTGGGAGAAGGGTGAATGCTTTTACTGATATATGACATTGTAAAATTCAGTGACTTGTACTATTGTTCAGATGGTCTGGCATCTTCTGAACAATGGCATGGGGAAATTGGATATCACCTTACACACCCCTTTCCTAACAATTACTTTCCCTTTCGAAATGTGACTTTTTCTTTATAGTTTTCTTCAAATTGATTATATAAAATAATTCAATATTTATTATCTATATACTGGGTCATTTTTGTGATTACTTTTGATTATTTTGAGAATAATAATTAGTTATACATGTATTAAAAATTTTTGATAAAACCCTGCTGTTGATAAAATCCAAATGTTTAAAAACCTAGTAAATTTTACTTTTAAATTTTATAAAAATAAAACATGCACATATTTTTAAAATGTCATTGAGAGTATATTTTAAAACTTAAAATTTTTAAAAATTCCTCTGGTCTGCTCGTCAATTCTGTTTCATTTAGGCAATTGTTTTTAACTGTTTTCAGACATTTCTTCCAGTATCTACACTAAGTAGGATACATAGTCTCCTATTTATGGATAGCTTGATTTTAGAATTTAACACTTGATTTTCTATCAATTAGATGGAGATTTCACTGTCTTAAACCCTTGCTATCTTATTCCCATTAACAGCATCTTATTTTTTTTACAAACTATATTTAATTAAACATGTTTGTTTTAAAATAAGATTACTTTTTAAAATGCTTACTTAGGTTGGAAATATTCTAAAGCTATATGTAATTTATATAAGTTATAGTAAACATAAGATACAATAAAAACTTCTATTTTATAAAAGTCTCAAAGACTTTTGAGATCTAATCATTTTTACTTTTTTACCTAATCATTTTTACTAGCTAATCATTTAGCTTAATTATAAAATTTCCCTTTTAAAGCAACTGACCAGATGAAATTTCCTTAACAATTTTTTGCTAGAAGGCTTCAGGCAAAATGATTTTAGGGACATGAAATATTGACAGGGCAGAGATTCATACATACACTTATAATCTTCTCACAGATTCATTGCAACCAAAAAGAGAGATTTCTAATCCCTTAATCTTTTCTTTTTTGTGTGTATTCTGAAATTGCGATTTAAATCTATCTTTGTAAATTCTAGAAATTTTATTTTTGCTTTGCATAATTCATTACTGACAAAAATATCTTTTGGCATACTTTAAAGCCTGCTCCTGACAGAGAGAAGGGTTTGAAGATTTCACGGGATTCAATTTGAATATAATTTAGGTCAAAATGTTTTTCACTAAAGCACTATTTAAACATTTGATTCAACATTAATGTCTTTCATTCTGGGCAGTCTCTGACTTTGATAGAGGTGAGTTGAACTGAATAAAGGTGATTACCTAAGAAAGCATGGAAAATGCAGGTGGATAGTGAAAATGAAAACAAATTGAAATTTGTGGGATGTCGCAAATGCAATGTTTAGAGGGAAATTTGAATGTTTATACTAGAAATGAGTAAAAAGTTAAAATCAAGCTCTATCCAGGATAATATGAGGTGATAGTTCACCATTGTTTTTTGTAGTTGAGCAGTACACCATGGTATGCATACACCACATTTTACTAATCCACTCATGTATCGATGGGCATTTGGGTTGTTCGGCTTGGGTGAGGCAAACAGCATTACGTGTAACCAAAATGTTTGCACCCCCATAATATCCTGAATAAATTTTTTCAAAAAGGATTTTAAAGATAGAATCACAACATTAATATGAGTTTGCAAAGAAAAACAGTATTTTTATCTTAAATATACAAATTATGTGTTATGAAGATATATTGTGTTGCCAAATACAACAGACCTTTAGGAATTCCACATATAACACTTTAAATTGTCTCATTCTCCGGCTCTGAACAATTCTAGAGTATTCACAAGCCTTTTGTAGCTGTAGAAGTATACTCTGCAAGTATAAAAGGGAAAAGTTGTAATAGTGCTTTGAGTAAAATTTAAGATTTAGGAAAAAATAATTCCATATTAAATTTCAGTAGAATAGAAAATTTTCTCTTTTAACAACACTATGTACATATACCTTATTCTTGATGATTTCAAAATGCACACACATGTTCTTTTCAACAATGCTGGACTTTATGTTCCTCCACAGAACACACCTCTGAACTTAGCCACTCGCAAGGTCACACCCTACATTTGGTCAGTCCCAATAACTGAAACATCGACACAATATAAAAGATACCAAAATCTTACATAGGAACCACGTTGTGGATATACTTCTGAACCACGTTAAACAGACTTATTATGTAGTAGCTCACTTGATGCTCAAAGCAACTCCACGACAGAGGTTCTCTTATCATGTCCCCACCATAGCTGAGGGAATTGAGGCACAGAAAGAACATGCTCAGGCTTCACAGTTACCAATGGTGAAATCAGAGTTGGACCTCAAGCAGTGCAGTTCGAGAGGCCACACCCTGGACCACTGTACTGTACTGTTTCTCCATTTTTCCCAACATCTATCCACTACTTCCCGCCCTTTGCAGGTCACTCACGTCAGTACTACAGCCCAGTAGTCCATAGGACCTAACATCCACTGGGTGGAGTGCTTTTCACTGTACAACACCCCATCCCTGCGTCCTCGCTTTCCTCAGTCCCAGCTTCAATTTCACGGTCAGTCATCATACCTCTGTCCTTGCTTCTATACCCTGCACCTCTCTCCCTTGGCCAACATGCTCAGCTAAACCCCAGCCCAGAAAAAGCCAATTCCACAGCTGCTCTGACTCAACCAAGCTGACTGGTCTCATTGT
>CAUYPO010088232.1:0-13602 GCA_963574435.1 Cheirogaleus major
AGAGGGTGCAGAGGGGTTGTTAACATTGGAACAAGCATTCCAGAGAGTAGAGGGACCGAGTTGGGAGGGGCAGCATTTGAGATGAGAAGTTGCAAAGCAGAAGGAATGACAACAGGGTAAAGGTGTAGGAGACTGAGAGGAGGACTGCTTTTTATCCAGTGCCAGTGAATTACTCCAGGAATGAGAGATCTGGAGGTCACCCTTGCCCAACTGTTCTGGTTCACTCTCTGAAAACAACCAATCATGAGGCCCTCCTCATTTTTTACTCCAACGGAAAAAACACCTACTGTATTTTTTCTTTCCCCAGGTTTTATTTACTTGAAAATTATGTAAATAATGCATGATGTCTTTTAAAATTCTAAAATGATATAAAAAATACAGGGAAAAAATAAAAGCCATCTCCAATTCTACCATCCAGAAATAAGCATTGTTTTAATCTTTTATTGAAAGCCTTCTAGATATCTCTATATATGCACATGCATATTCCTGCACACACAGACAATTTTACATAAAGTGGGCATACTATAAACGAGTTTAGTAATCTTCTGTTTTCACTTAATAATAGGTCACGGGCATTTTTCTATTTCAATATATAGAGAGCTGTTAATACAATGATTGCATTATACTGAGGGGATATATCATATTTTATTTAACAAATCTTCCATTGAAATTATTATTTTTTTAAATTTTGATTGTTATTAACAGCACTGAGATGAATACTTTGTACATATGTATATGTATATATGCTTTTATGTGATCTTCTTCACTAATTTAATAATGAAGATTGTGCTTTTATCCCTATTTTTAAAATCTTTGGTGAGGTGTAACATTTTGTAGGCCATTTATATTTTTTGATAAATTTCTATGTCCATTTCTCTATTGGAATGCTTTTTTCTTGTCAATCCATAAAAGCTCTCACTGTATTAGGGATACCAGCCTTCCCAACTTTCATATCATTCATACATCACAAATTTTTTTTCAGTTTGTCTTTGCTTTTTAAACTTAATTTTATGATGTTTTTGCTGAAACAAAACCTTTAAGTAGAAAAATTTAGAAAAATTTATCAATAATTTCTTTTTTTGGTTTGGGAAATACTGATTTAATCTCCTAATATTCTTAATATCTCCAACCTAAATCAGGTCCTTTATCATCTTTCGCCCAGATACTTGTCACATCTAGATTGGTCTCCCTGCTCCCCATCTCTGCCTCCTGGAATCTGCACTCCACATAGTTGTCAGAATGTTTAATCCAAAATGAAAATCGAGCCAGGTCATTCTGCTTGAGACTGCCCAGTGCTGTGTGTTCCACCTTGAATATTCATACAGACATGACTATATGTGGCTCTTCATATAAAAAAATTAAAATAAAATAATAACTAAATATAGCAAATGTTCCTAGAGCATTACTTATTTGTAAAGATTCTTGAAGAAAGAAAGCGTATTATTTTTATTTTTAAGAAAATCACAGATATAATATGGAGCAGGATGCAAAAGTCAATAAATGTCTAAAATATACTAGCAAACCCCCTAAGAAATATCCATATTTAGGTAGAAATGTTCAAAAGGCAATGGATGTGGGGGATGTAGGTTAAACACCTTAATACGTGCAACAGGAAGTGCCTTGCATTCAACAAATCCATTACCTTTTTTTCCCTCCCAATCACATAGGTTTCCTAGCCTCTCTTGAAGTTAGGTGTGACTACGTGATTGAATCCTGGCCCATGGAATGTGGAAGAAACTAGGGGGATCATATAATTTATTGTTCAAACTGAGACATTGTTAAGAGTGAAAGAGGACACTGTGGATTGTTGGGCTGGAAATTCAGGCGTAAACTGGGCCATCTCACTGTGGGAGAAATGAAGTGTGCCACCCCAGGTGGACTCAGGACTAACTCCTCTTTCTCTTCTCCAGTCTGTGGGCAGATGTAGAAGGTCTAGAAGAAGCCTCAATGCCCTAGGTAGAGCCATAGGGTGGAAGGCTTGGGCTAAACTGTCAGGGAGTGTGAACTCCACCTCTGTTATTTCAAACCATTGTTCATTACCCTGCAGTTCTTACCCTGACTAGTACAACACGGAACACAAGGCTTCCCACACTGTGGCCCCTCCCTAGCTCTCCAGCCTCCCCTTTCATCACTCTTCAGCTTGAACTTGAGCTCTAGCAAACTGAACTGCTCATATATTTTAAACAATGCCTATCTGTGTGTCAATTTCTCCCATTAGCCAAAAAGCACCTTGATGGCAAAAACTTAATAATCTTTGTAGCACTTGCTACCTGGCATATAATAGATTTCATAAATATCTGTTGAATGAAGAACTATCTAGCCAAGTGAGAAGTAAATCTTTCGACAGTGGCTATTTCACTTAATGCCCAGAACTAAAAATACCAGAACTATATATCACATGGAAGATCTTATATCTGCAGACATATATTCAAATTCAAGATTTTGGAAAAATGAGCTACACATTTTAGCAGTCCTAAAATATGAATGCAAAAAGATTCTTCCTCTTTGCCTTCAGTGTTTTTTTATTGTCACCTCTTTCCCACCCCGGTTACAAACACACATGCATTCGCTCACCTCCTGAGGGAATATTTGCCTTAATTAACAATAGAAGAATAAGTTGGAAGAAAAAGGAAGAATTAAGATTTTAAGTTCAGATCCGAATGCTGGACAATAATCCCAACACGAGGTGCACTGGCTCAGCAGCAGGATTTACGTCTCCCGCTTCCCAAGACGATTAAGAGTTGATGTATAATTGCCAATGATGCACACTAGAACATGTTATCTACTCAAGAAAGGGGCTTTGCCTGCGTGATTTTCATTAACATTAATGGTAGTTAAGCTGCACACACACAGCATAATGTCCTCTTTGCTCTAAGAAAAAGAGGGGCTTTCATCACCTAGATTATGAAATATTGATTAATTCATGTATGCTCAGACATCCATCTAAAAATGGAATCGTTCAATCTGTCACTCCTTCCCCCTCATCCACATATAAAAACATAATGGCAGTCCTGAGAAGAACAAAAGGAGTGATGAGGGGGTGGGAACAAGGGAGAAGGGTAAGAATAGAGAAAGAAAAAGGCTACAAATGAAATATGTCAAACTATGCCTACAGACAGACACACCACACCCACACACAATCACACACACACAGCATCCACTGTACTAATTAATGCAGCCTTGCTTTCATGCCAGATATTAGGGAAACATTAATTAGAGAGAAATCTCGTTAATCCATTTCTCAGTTCATTAATTATGCATCAATGCCAAATTTTTGTTGGCCTGCCGTAAGATAATTCTGTTCCAATAAAGATCCGATGCTGTGCATTCTACAACAGTTACAGAGTTTTCCTGACTCTTTCGGATGATATTTGGGATCTACTCAATTCCTGTGTGGTGTATATTTGTGTTTCCTACTAAGTATTCTGTGATTAGGGAATGTCCTTTAAGCTGACTACAATTGCTTCTTAGTTAATACTTCATCCCTCTCTCTGACAGACACATTAAGAATTTTATTTAGCTAGAAAAAAAGCAGCACAACATTGTAAATGTACTTAATGCCACTGAATTATACACTTAAATATGGTTAAAATGATAAATTTCATGTGATGTATATTTACCACAATACGAAAAGAAAAAATATTTTAAAAAAGCAAATGACCATATCTATAATACAAACTCTTAGAAAAGTTAAATTACATGGTGACTATACAAGTGAAAAAAGAGTGTGAAAGTTCTCAGTCTCAAAGGACTTCAGAATGTTTCCTTTCTTGCAGAGAAAATGTTATGAGATGAACCTCAGAACCCAGACAATCGCCAATGTGCTGTTTACAAAAGGATTTGGGAAAAGTAAGGATATGTGAATGGCCTCATCCGCAAATATTAATTGAGCATCCAGAAGGGTCTTAGCACTTTCCTAGTTAATTTGGAGCTATCTATGTTTAATTACCTCCATCCTCCTACCATATTATTCCTTATGCTCCTGGCTCATTTCTTTATCACTGACTTGATGTCACAGCTCCCTCTGACCCAACTACAAGTAAGGGTTAAAAGATTTACCAGAGTTTTTGAGCAGTAAGCACATGAAAGTTAGGGGCCGCTTCCACCAGTGGATGGCTTCACCTTTTGTCCATGGAATAAGTTTCACTTTTGAGAAGTCCTTCAGTTCCACAAAGTGCCTCATACTTACTGCCTGCTGTAGTGTCACACTTTCAGGGGGGACACAATAAATGTCAGCTGACTCAGTTGCCTTTTCCCCACCTTTGCATCAGGAGTGTCAGTATTGAATGTCATCAAATGCTATCTTCACGGTGCAAATGGATTGACCCTGCAGTTTGAAAAGTAATTTTTCACTCAGTACCACACAACCAAAATTATTTTCAACAGTTGCTGTGTAACATTGATTTGAGGCAAAACTCTGATCACTAGATCAGAATCTTTCAAAATGAAATTTGCAGTAAAGAAAAATAGAGAAAAGATACAATAAAGATTTTGTTAATAAATATTTTATTCTTTGTCTAATTTTTCACCATGCAAATACTACTAATTGAGGCCTTTATTTAAATAAAAATAAACGATTCATACACTAAAGAAAGCTATACGCTGTTAAATTCCTTTAGTCACTTTTCCTTATGCTTTCTTATTTTAAATTCTTAATTTTATCTAGATTTGCGTAGTGAGCAGGCTGAATTACTTAAATTCTCTTTTTCATCATATCTCCAATTGTGTCCATATTTATTCAATCCACCCTCTCCAGGGAGGGTGTGTGTGGGATTAGTCCAACCTGCAAGAGATCAAGAAAGAAGACAGGAGTGCTTCTTGCCGAATATATGTAATGTCAGAACAAGAGGAAATATATACACAACTATATAATGTGTGGAGTGAGAGGAAAACATCAAACATTATGGAAAGCAGACACTGCTGAGGTAAGAACCTCTCAGTGTCCAAATGCTCATCAAAACACGGAGGACCTAAGGTGGCTAAAGAGATCCCTGCTGTAAAACCAACCTCAGAGAACAAAATGCAGTGGCAGGTCCAAATAGGTAGGCTGCATTTTTGCATATTTCTTAGCATCAGGTTCTGTGAGCAGACTCACGTTATCTTGTGAGGAGACCAAGAGGTTGGGACAGGTAATGTCCAAATACTCTCAACATGGCACAACTAATATTTATGTAACATTTTAAAGTTTCACATATTAGCATCTCAACAGAGCATCGCATCAACCCTATGAGGCAGATATTAATAGCATCCACATTTAACAGATGTAACAAATGAGGACAGAAGAATGTGACACCACTGAAGAAACAGCATCTGGGGTTCGGCTTTCACTCACCTGATTACTGAAAAGCAGCTAGATCTCTCTCTCGGTGCCCGGTCACCTCTCCAGTTGAGAAGCCAGTCTGTGGACAGGCAGTCTGCTGGCCACCTACTGACTGGTTTGTGAGAGAAGCAGCAGAGACAGGAACTGCAGTCCGGCTGAGAGAAGCATCGGATCTGGGAGGTCTTGGTGAAGCTTTTGAGATCTCAGTTTCTCACTTACGAGGTCCTAGAAGGACGTGGGACATGCTGGTCAAGTGTGAGACCTCATTAAATTGCCCACTGATAAATCTCGAAATTATTTTTTGATAAAAGACTACTGAGTGATTTTGGGACTATAACTCAGAAGCAATTCAAAGAGTTTATGCAAATTTTTATTAAAAAAACAAAAAGCCCTTATTTCAGTACCATCTATTTATATATATGAATAAGACTTTCCAGGAGATGTATCTATAAAAACAAAAGCTAGGGACTATATTAACGTTGAACCTGTCTCATTCTATCATAAGTAATAATTTGTCATGAATAGATAAACAAAATAGCCACATAACAAAATTCTCAAAAGGAAAAACATAGCAGAATTTTTTTTAAAATCAAAAGGCTCAATTTACCTCATATTTATCTCATTAAGAGGTGCATTTGTTGTGAAAGTACATTTAATTTTTAAATTTTATAGTTGTCAAATATTATAACTCTTTTGTCATTTAGACCAGTAATATAACAATAATAATAATTATAATAATGAGTTGTTTCAGAAGAAGTTGGGGCCTCAGGATTAGAGGAAATTTAAAAAATTTTAAATTTTCATTTATGTAAATATTTTTATTGAAGTGGGACATGATAGGGTCATCAATTTTTTCAAGCATAAATATATATTACATTAAAATAAAATTCCATAGTGAAGTGGAACAGAAAAGTAAGTTTAAGGGGAAAAATGATGTAAATGACTACTAAAGAAAGCCTAATAAAAAAGAAAAATTTACTTTTTAAATGGATGGTGGAGGGTATTCAATTGCTATAATATTTAGATTACATAAGGTACTATTTAAAAAGTGATATAAAAGTTTTATTTTTAAGTAGAATATTTACAGCATGAGAGGAATTATGTCCTGTGCAACTATTTGAACTTACAACAAAGGTTTTCAATTGTAACAATGTGTAAGAAGGAGGACACACACAATTTTTCAAAATTCTAGTAGGCTGTACGGGAGCAGGAAAGTTTAAAGGCCACTATGCTACAGGAACACATCCCTATCTCTAGTATTTGTGTAAGAAATGTAGATATTTGTTCAACTATCTCTAAAATCTGCTGCAGAAAGCAGAAAATAGCTCGAGAGTACAAAAATCATGGCAATTCATCATTAAGGCAAATGTGACCAACGGCAATACTCATATCTCGGTCAAAATCTCCACAGTTGTCTGTGAGAATCTTCTGCTGCTACATCTTAAAACCTACTGGCCAATTTTAAAACCTACCAGCCAACTCATCATGCATATCAGGCAAGAAATATGAATGTGGGAAGCTGATGTAAAACAATCACACAATTTTATGTGGTTTGTAGTGATAAGCCACAGTATAACTTTCCTGCATAAAGGAACACACATACATATGATCACATAATTCTTGTCCCCCGACATAACTCACCTGGCTGATCTGTGGGATTATATCACAGTTTTCCAGGAGTTGCCTTTAATGACGAGTTAGGAAGTTACTTACTCTGATGGAATGTCATAGACCTAAATAAAAAAAACTTGCCATTGTACACAGGAACAACAACACATCAAATAGGAAATGACAGTCTCTCTGTGTATTTCAATTTATCTTTGGGGCAGATTGACAATAAACTAGCAAAGTTAAAATTCAATTGAATTTTCATGAAAATTCAGGCGGGGGGGAAGTATTAAAAACAACTTCGCTGGGACCATTATTAGAACATGGAGTTCTGTTACAGAAGTCCTCGGAAAAAGTTTTACAATCTAAACAAAGTGGAACTCCCTGGTGTAAAACCCTGTAAGCTAAATTATGGGAAAAGTCAATGTTGTATCAGCACCAAACAATCGCCCTGCATCAGAATGAAAAGAAGGAAATGTTGTTCTGGATAGTTTGCCAAGGCCAAAGAAAAGTAGAACAGTTGCTGAAGACGAATTGGTTGTGAGTAATAAACCAAAAGGATGTATTCTAATTTGTGTTTGCCACTTAAATTTTGAAAGAGGTAATTATCTTCAAACTCAGTGTAAATATCGCAGCATTAAAGAAAAATAGAGAGAGGGACAAAGAGGGAGGGAGAGAAAAGGACTTAACCGGTAACTGAGAAATGCATTTTAATTTTTAGGCTTTTCTCAGTCAATACAGCTTATCAACCATTATGGGCACATGAATGCTATTTTCTATTTTTAATATTTAGTGTGAAAGATTAGGGTAAGTGTAAAAAACAGTAGATCTGGGTACTACCATAGTAAATAAGTGATTAGCAATGCATCTCTTACGTAATCTCTAGTAACCCACTTTAATCTTTGCTTTAACAACTTGACTGCTTTCATATTTGTTGTCGATTGGATACTCATTGCGAGGGTTTTTACGTGAAATTACTTGACAATTTAGTATAAAGCAGTAGTTTCTAACCTTTGTGAGTGTAATAATTTTTAAGCTTATTATTATGAAAAATTTCAAAAAACACAAAGTTAGAGCCTATAATAAATCTCCATGTATCCATCATCCAACTTTAACAATTATCAACTCATGATCCATCTTATTTCATATGTGCTCTCCCTACTCTTCCCACTCCAGATTATTCTGAAGCAAATCTAAGATATGAGATGATTTGTTTTTGTTATTATAAAATATTTGCAGCCCCTCCTCATCACATTACAGTGGTTGCCTTTTTAATAATATCTGATTAAGAAAATCCACATGAGCATATGGATCAGTGCCCTCTCTCCCCGTGTCTTTGCTGTGACTTTGTGCCACCCTCCCCGGCCCAAGGGTCTGTAGCCCGTGGGGAGGAACCCCTGGTGGAATGAAAATAGCTGCTAACATCGCTTAGAAATATGCTTATTTAAGCATATTTTATTTAAGCATTTTAGCGCCTTTACAAAAACTCACAACACAAATATTGTTTCTATTGCTTTATTCCTCAGGAAAATATATCTGTCATTATACGTTTACAAGAAGATTGGAAAAGCTAGTATTAGAATTTCCACAGAACTTCTTTCTCTTTATTCACCAATTAGAGGGTTTTTTTGCTAAAATAGGATAAAGAGCTAACACAGGCCACTGCTTTCTAAAAGTTCCTACTCCCTAACATCTCTTTAGAGGGCTTTACGATACTGACGTTACGTATGAAAAAAAGTCCAGATCCTTGTGTGCTGGAAATCTTTGTACAATACAGCTTGAGAGCTGGCATGCTTGTTGGCAGGCCCTCCAAGGAGCTCAGGAACAAACGAGCAAAGACCGTGTTCACACACTTGGAAATGACAATTGCGCACCAGAGGCACAGGCCTGAGAAAAATCCTTGTCTTGGTACATCCTGTATGTTTCCTTTATACAGAAGACTAATATTTAGTGTTGTTAAGCTAGGACTTCTCTTGCGTATGAAATTCACTTTTGTAGAAAGACAGAAGAATAAAAGACTTCCCTTTTCTTGGTATGAGACAGATCATTTCTTTAGTATTCTTGGCAAGGGGCACTAAAAATAATTCTTTTCTGATTTCTGCTCAGTGCACACATATAACACTGATTAATGCTAATAGGATTCAGACATTTGAAAAAGAGTATACTCAATCTCTGGATTATAAATATCATTCAGAAAGTTTGTGATTGGAATTTATTGGTATGGATTTAATCCAGGTCAATTTAAACTCTTAAACTTTTATATTTAAATGGACAGAATTATCTCCATTAAATCATATTTGACATTGTAGCTATGTAAAGAGAAAAATTATAGCAGCGCTATATTTATATTTTATTAGAGAAAAAGCAATCATCTCTAAATAAAATCTTTTTTCTCTACTTTCATGGAATATCCTGTTTTGTAATTATATCTGAAAAAAGATGTCATCATTTGAAGATTCCAGTTTGGGCTTTATTTTTCCAAATATGGGGCTTAGCAAACAGAATGCATAAGATAATGCAACCTTTCTTACATAAAACAGTGTTTTTCTAAGCCATAGTTCAAACATGAAATAAGACAATCTAGTTTTCCACCAGGGAAATTATTATCTGCTTCATATGTACCGTATTAATTAGATTAGGCCCAAATCCTAGTAGTTTGCATAATTGTTTTTAATTTGCCAGAAGGGGTCAAATTGTAGCATTGGAACTCTACTAAGAAATAATGCTGTTTAGTCAACAAAAGCATATCACATTCTAAAGAAAGGGAAAAGCATTTGTAATTTTAGAATAATAAAATGTAGCCTTCTCTTTAAAGGCCCAAATTTAATAGTAAAACCCCCAGAAATACACCTGGTTAAATATTTATAATCATGAAATATGGTTAACTGTTAATTAGAATCTCATTTATTTCATCCCCTTCCAGTTTAGTGTTATTTCCTTAAGTGTATTTTCTCGTCATTTAGCTAAACTGTCATTAAAATATAAATTTCAAACACTGAACTTTTGTCTACTACTTCTTTCTTATTGTACTTTCTTGTCTTGGGGTTGATATGCTTTCTGTATATCGAATAAACTTCTTCACTCCTTTTCTCTACCTCTCAGAATAGTGTACTCTATTAACAAACTTGCTATATAAAGAAATCAACTCATTTATAATGGAGCAAAAAGGATCATCAAAATTGTACAAGAAGGAAAAAACCTGGTGTACAAGAATCTCAAGATGTTTTGGTGAAACAGTATTCTTCCAGAGTCCATTGGAGCTACTTTCCTCTTAGGCAAAAAGTGCCCAAGCAAACTTTGTAATGTTCAGTGACTTTGGCCTACTCCAAGTCATTTGGGTATTCCTCCAGCCATCCTGAAAATCAATCTGGTTGCAAAGTTCTGGGTCTACCCTGGAATTCTGGATTTCAGCAAGTTTGCCCCAGTTCTAGGTTAGTTCTTGGCCAGCCTCACCCCTTTCTGAAGCAGTGAGAGCCACACATGCATTATCACAAGAATTACACAGGATACCTTTGGTAAAATGCAAATTTCCAGAAAACCAACCCAGATTTATTGAATTGGAATCTCAGAGGGCAGAGTTAGGATGGGGGTACGGGTGGGTGATAAAGTGAACTCAGGAATCAACATTTTAAAAAAATTCCCCAGAGGATTTTTAAAGAATAGCTTTATTGAGATATTATTCATATACCATAAAATTTGCCCATTTAAAGTGTACCGTTCAATGGTTTTTAGGATATTCACAGACATGGGCCACCATCAGCACTGTCGATTTTAGAACATTTTTATCTCCCTCAAAGGAAATCCTATCTTCTTTAGCTATTACTTTGCTGACCCCCTCATCCCCCATCTCTAAGCAACCACTTCTGTCTCTATAGATTTCCCTATTCTGAACCTCATATGAATGGGACAAGGCATTATGTTGTCTTTTTTTTTGACTGCCTTCTTTCACTTAGCATAATGTTTTCAAGGTCCATCCAAGTTGTAGTGTGTATTAATACAGTACTTCATTCTTTTTTATGACCAAATAATATTCCATTATATGAATATACCACATTTTGTTTATTCTTCCATCTGCTGAAGGGCACTGGGGTTCCCAGAGGATTTAGATCATTAGCCATCTTTGCTAACTATTGACAGAGCAGGACCAAGTGTTGATGTCAGGGAAGTTCCCTGCTCTCTGAGGTCCTATAATGCAAGAAGGGAGGCGAAGTGTGGCTGGCAAGGCGGGGCAAGGCAGGGCAATTCTCCTTCTGAACTTCTTGGCCACATGACCTGGGCAGGGTCTTTAATTCTCTCTGCCTCCATTTCCTCATTCGTAAAATGAGGAATAATGATCTCTACTTCATAGAATTGCTGTGAGGACACATGAGACAATCTGAGTAAAATACCTAAAATAAGTGCCTGGCACACAGCTATTTTATACATGAAAACTATTATTCCTATTTTTTATTTCCCTTGTCAAAGTAAGCCAAAACAACCACTTCAATATAGAGTTATAGAAGCTGGATAGATTATTTCCATATAGAAAATAAATTATTATAAAATATATAAAACAAGTCTTTCCGAGTTATAAGAGAGCTGAAAGACAGACTAGAAAGTGCAATTACTTCATTATTTTTTTAACTGAAGTCAAATCGGTAAATGAAAGTCCACTTTTTCATTTTGGAAAAAAGTTGCCTCAAGTTAAGATTACAAATAGATTTTTCTTGCTTTACTGCATTTTCAAAGTCTACATATTCTGTACACTCTGTGAATCTTTTGAAATTTCTACCCATGTAGGTGTATGTATGTATTATGTGTACACACACACATGCACTCACACATAATTATAATTAATACTTAATAAGCCCTTGATATATGCCAGGCAATATACTTTGTATGCATTAATATACGTCTTCCAACAACCTTACATGGTCGGCTAGGTAACTGAAGCATAGTACAGTTAAGAACCTTGCTCTGAGTCATATAGCAAGTGAGTGGGAGAACGTAAGCTCTTAACCAGGACACTTGGAATGGTTTGTCTTCTACGTTTGTTTATAAGATAGTGAAAAAGAAATTGTTCATAAACTACAGAATGATGTTTCTACAGCTTGAAGAAGCTTTTAGTGGTCACTAGTGAAATCCTCCTAATTTGCAGATGAAAAAATGAAAAATAAGGCATTGAATTAGCAAGCCTAGTGTGATTAGTTCTAGTCTCCTGTCTTCCAACCTTGTCTCTTTTCACCACACCACGCTGTCTAGGCACCGAGTTTCCATTTTTTCTTTTTAAAGGCAATGCAGTATGAGAATGCCAAAAATGTTCAGGGTATTTATGCTATTTCCTCTGTCTTAAGAGTTCTTACTGCATTCTCGTACTGGAAAACCCCTACCCATTCTTAACACTAACATCAAATGTCAGCTCTACTGTGGAAATTACTTTCCTTTTATAAAGTTCCGTACTGGCTTCTCTTTTATCGTTTGCTGTTCCCGAAGTACATTGCACACTGTACGCTATTGCACTTTGAACATTGTTGAAAGACCAAACCAAAGCAAAGCTGCACTGTGAAGTGCACTGGCTTTCAAACTGAGCTCTGTAGTGGCCCTTCACTGACCCAGGGGTGGATGAAGGTAGGGCAGAGGGCTTCATACTGTGAATTAATCAGAGCAGTTCTGCTTTTATCTATTGGGTTTATTTTCATTTCAATTTTTATCTATTTATCTTATTGTCATTTCAATAATAAGTTTCTTGAATGGGAAGAAAAATTTTGAAAACCACTGGTATTACAGAGAGATCATGACCTTTCGAGAGAGGCTGGAGTCCAAATCCTAGTTGTACCGCTGCTATCCCAGATGCAAGGGGCAAACAAAATGTGTATGACAGCGCAGTGCCTGACACATCAAGGCTCAATAAATTAATTCCCTTCCCTAGTTATGATATTTATTTTTTTATTTCCCTGCTATAGTTTGAAGGGTCTTTATACCCTTTCTACTAGATAAAAATAGGCACCCAATTCATGTTCACTGCATGGAAGCAAATGTGAGGGGATACCAGGATGGAATAGCTAGGGTCAGTTTTGAGATTAGAGGTGGATAAGAAAGAGCCTTGAATGCTATGCTAAAATTTTAAACTGAAGGTTTTGAAAGGTAGACGTATGATAATATTTATGTTTTAGTAAATAGATAATCCTAGATTCTTAACAGAAGGTGCTGGGGTACAGTTTGGCTTAGTGGTGAAGAGCTTAGAATCTGAGTTTATATCATAGCTCCATCACTTGCTAGCTATTTGACTGTGGGCAAGTCACTTAACTTATTTTCTCTTAGGTGTAAAATTGGTTTGATGATAGCACTTACACAGATTAAATGAGTTAACATACATAAGGCACTTAGAACAATATCTGAAACATAGTAAGCAGCATATAAGTGTTATGGTAACGGCAATGAAAAGGTTTATTATGATGATGATCACATGCTCCCTTGAAGTATGTAAAAGAGAGATGCCACACATTGTTTTTAAAGCATCGTGTTTTTTTTAAAAAGTTAACTAAAACCAAGATGCTGTGATTTTTTTTTTAAGTTGCAATATGTTTTTGGTTTTTTCTTTTTTCATTTTTTAATCTTTGCAGTTAACAGAAATGGAAACTAGTTGTGTTAATCTTGCAGAATGTTTGCAGGACTGACTATCAAACTGGATGACT
>CAUYPO010088235.1:0-23139 GCA_963574435.1 Cheirogaleus major
GTGGCTCACGCCTGTAATCCTAGCACTCTGGGAGGCCGAGGCGGGCGGATCACTCAAGGTCAGGAGTTCAAAACCAGCCTGATCAAGAGTGAGACCCCGTCTCTACTAAAAATAGAAATAAATTAATTGGCAAACTAAAAAAATATGTAGAAAAAATTACCCGGGCATGGTGGCGCATGCCTGTAGTCCCAGCTACTCGGGAGGCTGAGGCAGAAGGATTGCTCGAGCCCAGGAGTTTGAGGTTGCTGTGAGCTAGGCTGACACCACAGCACTCACTCTAGCCTGGGCAACAGAGTCAGACTCTGTCTCAAAAAAAAAAAAAAGACTTATACAATATCCAATACGTAGAGCTCCATTAATAGTAGTGGCTTTTATTATTTCAGGGAAAGGAAACTATTTGCAAAGAATGGATATGTGAGAGTATGCCAGGCTCTCAACTGCACATTGTTCAGCATGGCTTGAGAGGAGGTTATATATGGAGAGAGGATGGACGTGATCTGGAGAGCTAGGCAGTGACCACATCATGAAGAGCTCTATCTGAATAATAAGGGGTCTGCCATCAAGACTTTCCTCAAAGAAGTGATGGGTAGGGTGCCATTTGACTTCAGAGAGTGACCTAGGACTTCATCTGGGCTCTCAAAACTGTTCTTAGTATCCAGAGTACATGTAGGCCAGGTGACTACGCAGTAGAAGGTATAGATTGTTGTATAGTACTTGTTTCTTTCATTCCCAGGATATGATGGATGATATCTGCCAGGAGCAATTTCTAGAGCTGTCCTACTTGAATGGTGTACCTGAGCCTTCTCGTGGACGTGGGGTGCCAGTGAGAGGCCGGGGAGCTGCACCTCCCCCTCCACCTGTTCCCAGGTAAAAATAACGGAGATGGCCAGAAATGGGTTGTAAATTTGACTACTAGTACCATCTCTCTCTCAATGGTGCTCTTATCTCCAGTTTAGGAGGGGTCTTGGGATTTGTATATTGCATCAAAAATAGAATTCTAGATCTTGGGCACTTTGACCATTGTCAAGTGCTACAGTCCTGCTGAGAAACTTCTTGTCTTTTAATTTTGGACAGTCGTAGCATTTTTTATGGTCTGACTTTAGAATTTTACCTTTTGTGACTGATCTTTGAGTGTTCAGACTCTCTAGACCTACCTAAGCAATGCACTGGTCCACTGTGGGACCTGGGGAGTCTTCCAATGTGGGTTGTTTACCTACCTGCACATTCCTGTGTGTTTTAATAACAGTCTAGTTAAGGCTTCATAAAATCTGTCTTGCTCCAGAATTTGCAAGCAAATCTGAACATGAAGGTGGTCTATTTGTAAAAAGCTCCATTCAGAATAAACTTTCTTTTTGTAGGGGCCGTGGTGTTGGGCCACCTCGTGGAGCTTTGGTGCGTGGTACACCAGTAAGGGGAGCCATCACCAGAGGTGCCACCGTGACTCGAGGAGTGCCACCCCCGCCTACTGTGAGAGGTGCTCCAACACCAAGAGCACGAACAGCAGGCATCCAGAGAATACCTTTGCCTCCACCCCCTGCACCAGAAACATATGAAGAATATGTAAGAAATTTGAACAGTGCCATTTCCCAGTACCTAGAAGGTTGCCAAAGGAAGCTGAATGACAGGGCCTTGGCCCTTTTATGTAGGTGTCATGGACTGCCTATTTTGGAGTCTACCTTATTCTCTTGCAGTGAACATTGAACTATTAGAAGATTTTTTCCACTTTGGGCATGTTTTACTATGTGTGTAGATCAAACAGGAAATACACTGTGCCTTAATGTACAATGTTTTACTAAGGCATCTCCCACTACTAGTCCTAATAATACTAAAGCTCAGTTTTGTACTTTATGTCCTACCCATACTTGTCTTATGGCATATCATATTTGTTTGTTAGTTTGTTAAGTAACCCTTTCTCTTTTGACTACTCTGTAGTAGGTGTTAACATTGTGGAGGGAAATTTCATGTCCTATTAATCCAGAAGCCTGCCATACCCGCCATGGGATGTAATTACTTTCCCTTCACTCTGTGGTTCTGACATTCTATTTTGTTTTATTTGTTCTAGGGATATGATGATACATATGCAGAACAGAGTTATGAAGGCTACGAAGGCTATTACAGCCAGAGCCAAGGGTGAGTCCTGCAGTGTAGGGGTACTATTTTGTATCATAGGTATGGATGGAGGGAGTTGGAGGAACTGAAAGATTTAGGCAGCAGAACCTAAGGAGCAGAATGGCTTGCCTTGTGAAGGTATCTCCTCTGCTTTTGACATCTGTGAAACACACTTGTATTTGCACATTTGGATAATTGTGAACTTTAAATTATAATTTAGAATGTGGGAATAGTAGATGAAAAATTGTGACTGCATGGAAGCAAGGGAAAAATGCCTTTAAATTATTTTGACTTTTTATTTAAAAATATCAGCAGGGTGTGGTAGCTCAGACCTGTAATCCTAGCAATCTGGGAGGCTGAGGTGGGAGGATTGCTTGAGCCCAGGAGTTTGAGTTTTGCAGTGAGTTGCAGTGAGCTGTGATGACACCACTGCACTTTGCCTGGGGCGATGTAGTGAGACTGTCTCAAAAAGAAAATCATAGCCACATTAAGGTTGCATAAAATTTTAAAAGGAAACTTGAATCCAACTACCATAACTTAGGTACTTTTCCACATTTCTCTTAAAAACTATTTTGTGTGTGTATATGTATCTTACCTGTGATTGACTGAAAAAGAGTGTCAATAGAGACAGATCTTTTCTTGTTTATTCTTTTAGTCAGCCCCGTAAATAATTCATTTGTATGTACACTGATTAGGAGTGTGCTTTTTCACTTTAAATTGTGTGGTATCTTTTTTTTTTTGCTATAGTTGTTATAATTATTTTATGAATACATAGTGTATATATATGTTTTGGAACTATTTTGTGGCTTAGGGATGGGGCAGAATGAGCTAATACACACAGTAAAATGAGGTATGGAACTTCTAACACTCTATCTTTGGTTTTCAGGGACTCAGAATATTATGACTATGGACATGGGGAGGTTCAAGATTCTTATGAAGCTTATGGTATGTCTTTATTTTGTGGTGGGGCAGAATGTACAAGTAAGTGCCTGGGAGAATGCTAGTGACTGCATTATTGGGAGTAAGACAGAAACACACATAAGGACAAACCTTTAGTAGCCAAAGTATTGGTAGATGTGCCAATAGGAGCTCTGTTCACATTTAAATTTTGTAGTGTGTGGTAGAAAGAGGAACTACTATAGTGAGATGGGGTACTATTACTCTTGGAAGGCTAGTAGTAGTACATGTCTTAAACTAGGGCTCAGGTCCAGGTTGGTCTAGTTGGAACAGCAGACTTTCAAACTAATGATGATTTTTTTCTACTTAAGGCAGGAAGACAGCTAGGACCGGGTTATGTTTCTGGGCCTTTGGTGCCAGTACCTAGGCCACTTTGGTAGATAAAAAGAACTTAGTCATATCCAACTCTACTCTTCTGCCCCATGTTATTTTAAAAAAAAATTGGATCTCATTGCAAAGAATCTCAATGTAGAGGAAATGCTGGTTGAAAGGGACCTAGATGGCAAGCAGCCAGAACAATTTAGGGGGCAAGAATAGTGCCTGTTAGAATCAGATAGGGGCTGGAGCCAGTTCAGGACACCAAGCGCCTTACTGACTTGGAGATATCTCAACTTAGTTCTTGTTCCCAAGAGAGCTGTAGAGGCTAGAACAGCAGCAGGATCAAACTGCCTTCCCTGAGGTTTGATTCAAAACACATTGCTCAAGTGTGTCCTCAAGATCCAATTATGGCCCCATGTTAATGGGCCCCAGAGGGAGTGCCATGTGGCATGGATGCAGAGAGAACTGCCTTTTCAGTGTGAGATAATTTTCAGCATACCTGAGGGACTTCCAGGGAGTCTTTGGCAAGGGCTCGACAGTTGACAATTCACCTTAAGACACTGGTGGACAGTGTCCCCTTACCCCTAGTTGAGAGAGAAGAGCCCCTTAGGGCATCCCGCAGACTGACAAGCTGAACCCAACTAAATACTGTAGGAAGTAACCAATCAGCTACTTGCCCAGGGAAACAGATTTTACTAGTTTTAGCTAAATGGCTCTGGACAGTTACCATCAATAATACTGCTCTGCTCTTCTCATATGCCACTGTTTAGAAGTACACTATGATTGCACCCAGGTATTTCCCTCCATTAGTGGGGCCTCTATGTGTTTGACTACATTGCATTTCTGTTTTGCTGGAGAAAAGATTGAACTGAAAGAGATAAGCTGCTCCTTATGCTCCTGGTATGATGTTGCCACAGTTAATGTGTTCTGATCTCTGCCTTTATAAAAAGAATTAGAAAAGCAAACTGTCTCCTTGGTACCCAGAAGCCCATTTGGAAAGGGATGGACATCTGTACTATACTAGGGGTATAATGAGGGTTCTCTGCAAGTTTGGATCCTTATAGGAATTTAAGACTATAGTGATGGAGGAAGGTATTTGTGAGTATAGACAGCTGGAGAAATACTTCAAGAATGAACTGAACTGGTATGGGTAAAGTGTGGGAACGAATGGGAAAAATAAGCTTAAATACAACTCTTTTCTTAAGAGGTCAGCTTTAGAAGTAAGTGACCATCTCCCTCAGGCTTTTTCCTGTCACAGAAGAAAACCATTTGAGGATGTCAGTCATGTTGTCTGGCTTATCTGGACTGTTGACATAAGTAAAGGAGCTAAGGAATTCTAGGCCGGGCACCTGTAATTGGGCTCACGCCTGTAATCCTAACACTCTGGGAGGCCGAGGCGGGAGGATCGCTCAAGGTCAAGAGTTCAAAACCAGCCTGAGCAAGAGTGAGACCCTGTCTCTACTAAAATTAGAAAGAAATTAATTGGCAAACTAAAAATATATAGAAAAAATTAGCCAGTCATGGTGGCGCATGCCTGTAGTCCCAGCTACTCAGGAGGTTGAGGCAGAAGGATCGCTTGAGCCCAGGAGTTTGAGGTTGCTGCGAGCGAGGCTGACACCACAGCACTCCAGCCTGGGCAACAAGAGTGAGACTCTGTCTCAAAAAAAAAAAAAAGGAATTCTGAATAGTGCTCTAAATGCAACATTCCCTCCACCAGATCAGTGAGTGTCAACTCTGCTGGTGGTGGCCCTTTTTTCTCCCAGACAGCCAGAGGACACTTCTCCACAGGAAAACCTGACTTGTTGATGCCTAGCAAGGGCTACCTGTTCCTAATCTGAAAGACTTCCAGAAGTTTTGTCACCTTACTTGAGGCTGCCTGCCAGATTGCTTTGGGAACAGGACAGGCCGTTGCAGACCCACTAAGATGAATAACCCCTTCACTGCTTCAAGCAAGGTGTTGGTTTTTTCGAGGTTTGGAGACTGGAGGATAGATCATGTTGCTTGTGGAGAACCTCATTGCTGGAGATTACTCCAGAGTCAATGCCAGCCTTTACCGAGTTGTTCCCTTCTGTCAAAACTATGGGAAATTGCCCAGGCTGCTCAAGAAGGTGAAGCAGAGTAGTGAGCAAGGAGCACCAGGGAGGTGTCAAGAGGTTGGAAGAAAAATAGTGTTGTTGGTGATCTATACCATGTGACCTAACTGTCTTTGTTTTCTCCACAGGCCAGGACGACTGGAATGGGACCAGGCCATCGCTGAAGGCCCCTCCAGCTAGGCCAGTGAAGGGAGCATACAGAGAGCACCCATATGGACGTTATTAAAAACAAACATGAGGGGAAAATATCAGTTATGAGCAAAGTTGTTACTGATTTCTTGTATCTCCCAGGATTCCTGTTGCTTTACCCACAACAGACAAGTAATTGTCTAAGTGTTTTTCTTCGTGGTCCCCTTCTTCTCCCCACTTTATTCCATTCTTAACTCTGCATTCTGGCTTCTGTATGTAGTATTTTAAAATGAGTTAAAATAGATTTAGGAATATCGAATTAATTTTTTAAGTGTGTAGATGCTTTTTTCTTTGTTGTTTAAATATAAACAGAAGTGTACCTTTTATAATAAAAAAAGAAGTTGAGTAAAAAAAAAAAAACACAAACCTGTTAGTTTCAAAAGTGACATTGCTTGCTTAAAGGTTCTGAAGAAAGACTTGTTAACTTTCTCTTAGTTTTGATTTGAGGCATCCCGTAAAGTTGTAGTTGCAGAATCCCAAACTAGGCTACATTTCAAAATTCAGGGCTGTTTAAGATTTAAAATCACAAATGTTAACGGCAGTAGGTGCCACCATGTAAAAGTGAGCTCAGACGTCTCTAAAAAAATGTTTCCTTTAAAAGCACATGGCGGTTGAATCTTAAGGCTAAATTTTAATATGAAAGATCCTCATGAATTAAATAGTTGATGCAATTTTTAACGTTAATTGATATTAAAAAAAAACAAAATTAGGCTTGTAAAACTGACTTTTTCATTATGTGGGTTTTGAAATCTAGCCCCAGACATACAGTGTTGAGAGATACTTAGGGGGAGGGAGAGTAGGTTTTGAAGAGGTTGATTTGGGGGGAGGGGATGGCCACCTGAATTGATTTTGATGCAGAGCTTTGTAGCCACAATCTTTCAGTCATAGCACTAATAATTAAAATTTCAGTATTTAAGAAGACTAGTATTTTGTCCATCTGAGATTCTACACTCCATGAAAAGCTCACTTGGACACTGAGGCCAAAAGCTGATGATTTTCTTAAGTTGATGGCTATCAATATTGAACTGTTCCCAAGATAGTCAAGTATGTCTCAACACTAGCATGATATAAAAAGGGACACTGCAGCTGAATGAAAAAGGAATCAAAATCCACTTTGTACATAAGTTAAAGTCCTAATTGGATTTGTACTGTCCTCCCATTTTGTTCTCGGAAGATTAAATGCTACATGTGTTAAGTCTGCCTAAATAGGTAGCTTAAACTTATGTCAAAATGTCTGCAGCAGTTTGTCAATAAAGTTTAGTCCTTTTTTAATCAAAGTAAATGTGATGAATTGTCATTTTTTTGGGTGGACAATAAAATAGTTTTCTCTTTCAAATAAACTTAAATTAACTCTAAAGTTAATGGGCTTGTTAAAAGTTGGAGACATTCTTAAAAGTGGTGGGGGGGATTTTATTTTAAGTTTACCAAAAAAAAGTTTATGGAGTTGTTAAGTTTTAGTTTAAAAATAACCAAAGCTTTTTCACCCCCTGGAAGTTGTTGAAAGCGCTTGTATCCAAATCCTATCAAAAGTTCTAATTTCTGGAGAGAAAAACCCAACTGAGCTATAAAACTTGGATTGGTTTCCATACATAGGTCTCAGCATTTAAAGTGCCAGCCGTCCTAGCTTATACCTTCTATAGGGCCCCCAGGTGGCCCTAAAGAGTGACACGAAATAATTTCTGTAAGCTTAGAAAGGGATAGCTCTTGTCGTTAGATATGACAATTTGGCAAATCTTGGGTGCTTGTAAGGGTTTCCCTTCCAATCCCAGAAATGCTGTTAATAACTCAGCTGGGGGAGGGTCTGGCATGATAGGCTGGCTCTGACATCCCTCCTAAGAGACCAAGAGAGGAAATGACGGAATTGGTTGGCCCCATTTCTACTCCATGTTAATTCTCAGGGTTCTCATGCCTTCCCTAAGAGAGCCACCTAAACTGCTCGGGGGTGAAAAATCCTCTTGTATGAAGTGCCAAGCTGCCTGCAGCAGTGCATGATGGACATTTTTTTTTCTTTTTAAAACACACCAACAAAAAAAATGTATTTGTAGATTGTGATAAAGTGTAAATAACTGAATTTTCAACCATGGTTTGAAGTCAGCTTTCAGGGCATTATGTCTTGTTTTGATGAAAAGAGATCACTCTATACCCCCCTTTTTAAAGGAAAATTATCGCAAGAGAATCAGGATGTGTAAAGCTAACATGCATCGCAAAAAACCAAAGGTAACCTAAATGTCTGATTTTAATAGCACATATTTCTCTTTTACATAAACTGTGACAGCAACTTGCATAAACAATTCTTTAGCTGTTAATTTTAATGTTAAAACTTTGCAAAACTTGTTTAATAAAAATAGCTGTAAAAAGAAAAACCATATGCTGCCGCATAAATTAGCCATAACTCTTAATAATCCTGCCCATCACAAGTGAACTGTAATGTAACCTGGGCACAAAGTCTGACATCTTAAATGACACATTGTAAAATTTCAATGACTGTAGATTAGACCTCCTGCTGCACCCCAAAGTAAAGCTTTCTGCTCAGCTATTTTAAAATGTATAAGGATGAGTCCCTATAGGTCCCCATATTGATATTCACAATGAAATGTTACTTAAAATTTCTTGAAAGTTGCATGTTTCTCTCCTGTAATGTGTAAACTGCATGCAGGACCTCTTTATCCTTTATTTTGTATGTCTTTAAAACTTCCTCTTCAAAAGACTGATTTCTTATTTCTCCATTTTCAGGTAATAGAAAATTCCTGAGGCATTTCCTGGAATAGAATGGGTAATGAAGACCCATGTCAGGTATGTTAAGGTAGCTTTCTGTTGAGGACTGTGGGCCTTTTTTCATCATGACTGTAAAACAATTATGCCTGGAAGGTGGTCACTGGGCTACTCTTTCCTTCAGTCTTTTGTATTGTCTTTAAAACATGACCATGTTCCTATGTTGGTTTACAGTCCATATTGAATTTACTTCTTCTAATGGTTGATAAGACCAAATAGTGTCAACTTACACCTAATGAATCCCACTCTATCCTGTTAATAACCTGATGAGGCAGTGTTTCACTTGGAGTTCATTGGTTGCAAGCAACAAGTAGCTAATGTAAATAAAAGAGACTTTATTAGAAAGATGTTAGGGATTTAGAGACTTAGTGTGAAGGCTAGAAAATCTGGCATGGGAACTATAGTGGCTGCAGAGAACTGCGATAGCAGTGGTAGACCAAAGGAATGATCTTAAAGCAGGAATTGGCTGCTAGTAATAGTGCTTGGGCACTACTGTTAGGTAAACTCCAGCTTTGTTTGCTGTCTTCCTCCCTCTACTGTAGATTCAAGTTCTAGGGAGAGAATTGATGATTAGCTTGAGTTCTGTGCCCTTACTTTACCAGTATTTAGTAAGAAACAACTAATTCCTCAAAAGGAAGTTGAGGGATTGTTAGGAAAGAAAAAGGGATGCTTGGGCTGCCAAGAAACAATTGTCCGGTAATGTCTATTTTATAGAAGTAACAAAGACTTACTGAGGTTAAGTAACTTGCCAGGGTCACATGATTAGTATGGCTAGTAATCAAGCCCAAGTTTATGTGTTGCCAGAACCTATCATCTTAACCCTATACTATATCCTGCCCTTAATCTAGGGAAAGGGGTATTTCTCATACTTAGATGACCCTTCATAGGGATATTGTGGTATAGTAGAAAGGACATGGAGCCTGGCAAACCTAGAGCTGAATCTACAAGCAGACTTTTGTTTAGTGACCTAAGACAAATCACTTAATTTCCACTTCTGGGGAAGGAAGATGGTGATAATACACACTTTACAGTGGTTGGCAAACTGAAGGAGTTCTAATATATATAAGGCCAACCAATTCACTGCTATTATACATAGTAAATATTAGTGGTCTTTTCCCAAGAACACTTGCTCTAAATTTAACTCCCTAGTCTGTGTAGTTGGGGATTCTGACAACAGTGAACCTTCCTGTTGCCTGAAGCCATCAAGCAACTAACGGGCTGATTTTTCCCTCTGCTTTGAGTGAGTTGTTAGTGTTAGGATGACACTGAGGACAAAGGCTCTAGCTAGATAAGCCAAAGGCACAGTGAACTTTGGCTTCTTGGAATTTCTTTGTCTTCCAGACCTGCCTCTGAGATCTGGAGGCTTAAAGGAGGGTTGTGTGTACTGAGCATGATTCTGAGTACTCAGCAAGTCCTAAGTTTGACTTAGGTCACATGAATTTCTAGGAAATGTAGGAGGAAATTCCTGAATGCAGAATCTAATCTCAGCTCTTCCTAAGATAATCCGAAGTTTGGTGAAACTTCTTTTTCCATTTGGACTGTGATTTGTGCTTGGAAAGGCAAGTTCCGTTGTTCCTAGACCCAGGCCTGCTGGTGGTCCACCTATTCTGGGAGTGTAGCTTAGTCTCTTGAGCCAAGTGTTTTCTGTAACTCTATCACTTACTACCTGTGAACTTTTATTACAGTTCTGTTAAGCTTCAGAGACAGGCAAGATTGGGTACCTGTCTTAGCTCAGCCTCATCTCAGCCTTTGTCACCTTAGACAAAAACAAAACATTTAACCCTTTTTCATGCCTCATTTATCATCACATGAAGTTGATGATAATAGCCAATATTTATCACTATGTGCATCATCATATTCTAAATAGTTAATAAGAGTTATTTCATTTGGTCCTTCTCTACCCTTTTATTTATTTATTTTTTTTTGGAGACAGAGTCTTACTCTGTTGCCCAGGCTAGAGTGCCATGGTGTCAGCCTAGCTCACAGCAACCTCAGACTCCTGGGCTCAAGCGATCCTCCTGCCTCAGCCTCCCGAGTAGCTGGGACTAAAGGCATGTGCCACCATGCCCGGCTAAATTTTTTATATATATTTTTAGTTTGCCAATTAATTTCTTTCTATTTTTAGTAGAGATGGGGTCTCGCTATTGCTCAGGCTGGTTTCAAACTCCTGACCTTGAGCGATCCACCCGCCTCGGCCTCCCAAAGTACTAGGATTACAGGCTTGAGCCACCTCACCCGGCCCGCTATATCCTTTTTTAATTGAGATAAAATTTACATAGCATAAAATTTACCATTTTAACCATTTTAAAGTATACAATTTAGTGGTTTTTAGTATATCTACGATGCTATGCAACCACTACTATTTAATTCCAGGACATTTTTCCATCACTTCAAAAAGAAATCTTGTACTTATTAGCAGTCACTCCAATTCCCCCACTCTTCCTGGCCCCTGGCAGCCACTAATCTTTCTGTTTCTGTGGGTTTGCCTATTCTGAACATTTCTTGTAAATGGAATCCTACGTGTGCCTTTTGTGATTGGCTTCTTTGACTTTGTATGTTTTCAAGGTTCATTTATGTTATAGTATGTCTCATAGTATTTCATACTAATGATAGGAAACATGTTATTTCTAAAAGCAGCTCATTTCACTTGAGACAGCTTTTAAGTATTATACCTTTTCTCTCATTTTGAATGAGACCTACACCTTAGTAACTTAATACTGGTTCTACTTTGGACCTCTGAAGCAACAGCCTTTTAAGTAATTAGAGATTGTTTTCATTCCTGTTTCTCTCTCATCTCTAAAAGTGTTTTCTGAGATTTGCAAGATTTGATTTTCAAGAGAAACTGGAAATTTGAGACAAGCGCAATGTCTCACGGCCTGTAGTCCCAACTACCCAGGAGGCTGAGGTGGTAGGATCATTGGATCTCAGGAGTTCAAGGCTGCAATAGGCTATGATCTTGCCACTGCACTCTAGCCTGGGCAACAGAGTGAGGCCCCTTCTCAAAAAAAAAAAAAAAAAAATTGGATTTTATGTACAGTTGTTTAATGTTAGCTCAGATTTTTAAAAATATAGTATTGGTCCCAATAAAATTCATCTGCTGCAGGCCAAATGAGGCCCTTAGCCTACCAGTTTGCAACCTATGGTTAGCTTCTGTTGATACAAATTAAAGGGCATGTTAGGATTTTTAAGTGATCCTGTCTCTCTTTGAGCAGACTTAACTGTCCTGGTGGCAAAAAAAAGTCTGGGGTTTTAAGGGGCTTTTGGGTAACAGCTTTACTGAGATATAATTCACATACCATAGTGTTCATCCATTTAAAGTGTACAATTCGGTGGGTTTTATTATATACACAGAGCTATACGGTCATCACCACAATCAATTTTATTTTTTATTTTTTTATTACCTGGAGCCATGGCCAAGAATCCTTGAGCAAGTGGAGTCCAATTTTAGAATATCTTTATCATCCCCTAAAGAAACCCCATGCCCTTTATCTGTCTCACCCCAATCTACTCCCCCCGCCCCCAGCCCTAGGCAACTATTAGTCTACTTTCTGTCTCTATAGACTTGTCTGTTCAGGACATTTCATATAAATGGAATCATACAATACGTGCTCTTTTGTGACTGGCTTCTTTCATTTAGCATAATGATTTTCGGGGTTCATCCATGTTGTAGCGTGTATCAGTATTTTGTTCCTTTTTACTGTCAAATGCTATTTCCTTGTATTAATATGTATTTACCACGTTTTATTTATCCATTCATCCATTAATGGACATTTGGGTTGTATCTGCTTTTTGGCTATTATGAAAAATACTGCTTTGGACATTTGTGTACAAGTTTTTGTGTGGGCATGTGTTTTCAACTTCTTGGATATATACCTAGGAGAAAAATTGCCTGGTCATATGGTAACTCTGTTTAACTTTGCAGAACTGCCAAACTGTTTTTCACAGAGCCTACCAGCTCTGTGGTATCATTCCTACCAGCAATGTATGAGGGTTCCAATTTCTCCATATCCTCACCAACACTTACATTACATTTTATTTACAGCCATCTGGATGGTTGTGAAGTGGTATCTCATTGTGATTTTGATTTTGATTTTGATTTCCCTAATGACTAATGTTATTGAGCATCTTTTCATGTGCTTGTTAGCCAATTATATATATATCTTCTTTGGAGAAATGTCTCTTTAAATACTTTTTTGATTTTTAAATTGGATTATTTATCTTTTTAATATTGAGTTGTAAGTTCTTTAGATGTTCTGTATGCTAGACCCTTATTGGATATAAGATTTGCAAATATTTTCTCCCATTGAGGGGGCTGCCTTTTTACTTTTTTTTTTTTTTTGGACAGAGTCTCACTCTGCTGCCCGGGCTAGAGTGCCGTGGCATCAGCCTAGCACACAGCAACCTCAAACTCCTGGGCTCAAGCGATCCTTCTGCCTCGGCCTCCAGAGCAGCTGGGACTACAGGCATGCACCACCATGCCTGGCTAACTTTTTCTATATATTTTTAGCTGGCCAATTAATTTCTTTCTATTTTTAGTAGAGACAGGGTCTCCCTCTTGCTCAGGCTGGTTTCGAACTCTTGACCTTGAGCGATCCTCCCGACTCGGCCTCCCAGAGTGCTAGGATTATAGACGTGAGTCACCGAGCCCGGCCTCATTTTATTTGAAGCACAAAAGTTTTTCATTTTGATGAAGTGCAGTTTATCTGTTGCTTTTTTAGTTGGTTGTGCTTTTATTGTCATAGATAAGAAGCCATTGTCTCTCACTCAAGCTCAGGGAGATTTACACTTATGTTTCCTTCTAAGAGTTTTTTAGTTTCAATTCTTACATTTAGGTCTGTGATTCATTTTATGTTAGCTTTTGTATATGCTGTGAAGTGGGGCTTCACATTTTTTTTTTCTTTTTTTGAGACAGTCTCGCTCTATTGCCCTGGGTAGAGTGCAGTGGCATCATCTTAGCTCACTGCAGCCTCAAAACTCCTGGGCTCAAGCTGTGATCCTCCTGCTTCAGCCTCCTGAGTAGCTGGGACCACAGGCATACACCACAACTAATTTTTATAGTTTTGGTAGAGACGGGGTCTCTTGCTCAGGGTGGTCTCAAACTCCTGAGCTCAAGCAATCCTCCTGCCTTGGCCTCCCAGAGTGCTAGGATTATAGGCATGAGCCACCACGCCCAGCCTCAAATTCATTCTTCAGGCAAGACACAGTAGCTCGTGCCTGTAGTCCTAGCACTTTGGTAGGCTGAGGCAGGAGGATCACTTGAGGCCAGAAGTTGAAGTTCAAGACCAGCTTGAGCGACATAGCAAGATCTCATCTCTACAAAAAGAAAATAGAAAAATTAGCTGGGCATGCACCTGTAGTCTCAGGTACTCAGGAAGCTGAGGCCAGAGGATTGCTTGAGCCCAGGTGTTTGAGACTGCAGTGAGCTCTGATGATAGCACCGCACTCTAGCCCAGGCAACAGAGTGAGACCCCATCTCAAAAAAAAAAACTCATTCATTACACATGGATATCCAGTTGTCCCAACACCATTTGTTGAAGAGACTATTCTTTCCCCATTGATGGTCTTGGCACCCTGGTCAGAAATTGACCATAGATGTGTATAGGTTTGATGCCTTTTGAAGTTGGTATTACTTAAAGTGCTTAATACAATTTCTGGCATATAGTAGCTGTTCAATAATAAGTAATGGTTTATTTTGGCATCACTGAGAGCTGAGATTTGAACCCAGATATGGGTGACAAAGTGTGTCTTTATCATATGCATTATACTGCAGGCTGCTGAAGTGAGAATGAGGTATCCTACCTGCCATGCCTGGCCGTATGTAGTTCACCAGAGGCTCAGGGGCTGAGCTCCAGCATGCCCATCTCCCATCATCAACCTCTTCTATCCTTCTCTCCCTCTCCCACAGTTTCCATGGAGCCTCCAGGGGACTCTTGGCAATGATGGTTACTGCTGAGGAAATACTCTCAGCCTTCCTTACCTAGGAATATGGCCTTAGGGTTTGTCAACTTTTGCTTTCTGTCTCCTGCCAAATCCTACCGCTTGCTCCAGGCTAAGAATGAAGTTAGAGATATATCAGCAGCTGCTAGGGCTTTCTGGCCACCAAGGATGAAACAGACTTAGGCTGTTTTTTGTTTTAGGAACAGCAGCCTGCCAGTCACAGAAGGCTTCTTACCTGCGTATATGCAGAATGCTCCCTGAACCAAATGAACAAGAGGAATAGAGGTAGTGGTGGCTGTTTTACTTGGGTTTTCAAAACTTAAGTACTGCCTCCTTGGCCTCTAACCTTAAAGCTGTATCCCCGAAGGCTTTGCCCCAAGATCATTTCTGGGTTAAAATGCATTAGGCAACACATGGGCTCCCTTTCTCTTGATATGTTCTTGTGCTTTGTGTGAGCATACAGAGGCTGCTGTTGCTGGCAGTGCTACTACTCAGTAGGCACTTTAATTTTTTTCATTCATTTTATTGTGTATCAGTCCACCCCATTCATTGCCTTTGACTGCACTTAAAAGAAGGGGGAAAGTGAGATAGGGAAAATAGGCAGCTTTGCCTGGTTAAGGCATGAAAGAACTCACTTTGAATGCCTACTGTGTGTGTTGCCTGTTTTTATAAATGAGGCAACTGATACAAGGAGAATTGAAGTAATTTATTCTGCTTGCATAGTAAGTAGGGGGAGGTGCATATCAACATTGTACACCAAAGTCCATTCGCTATGCTGAAAGCATGCTGCTTCTGTAAAATTATGCCGTATTTCATTGACTGTAAGAGACTAGTGTAAGATATATCATTAAGTATTGCAAAGAAAAAAAGTGCTGCTAATTAAACTGACAAAATGGTTTCTTTTCAAATCAAATGTAAGATGCAGGCCAGGCGTGGTGGCTTATGCCTGTAATCCTAGCACTCTGGGAGGCTGAGGCAGGAGGATCGCTCAAGGTCAAGAGTTCGAAACCAGCCAAAGCAAGAGTGAGACCCTGTCTCTACTAAAAATAGAAAGAAATTAATTGGCCAACTAAAAATACGTATAAAAAATTAGCTGGGCATGGTGGCGCATGCCTGTAGTCCCAGCTACTCAGGAGGTTGAGGCAGAAGGATTGCTTGAGCCCAGGAGTTTGAGGTTGCTGTGAGCTAGGCTGATGCCACGGCACTCTAGCCTGGGCAATAGAGGGAGACTCTTGTCTCAAAAAAAAAGTAAGATGCATCCTACCTTATTTTGTCAGCACAAAAATGTATTGAATATTTACTTTGCCATATGCTGTTTTCTCCACCAGTAAAGTGGATATTATTATCCCATTTTTACACATGATGAAATGGAGACCCAGAAAAATTTAAATAACTTATCTAAGGCCACACAGCTGTTAATAAGTAGCAGAGCTGGGATTCAAACTCTGATTTCAGAGTCTGTGATAAATCTTAGCTATATGCTGGAATTCAAAAGGATTTTTACCTATCAGCCAAAACTATACCAGGGAATCCTGTACAGTGATTCTTTGTCCTGGAAGGAGGCTTCCGCTGCAGGAACATTATTATGATAAAGAAGAAGAAGAAGATTTGCTGAGGCCACTTAGGCCCTTTTGCTGGCTATGTTGGGTCAGAAGTCTACATCAGTTTATAGTCCTGCCCTCAAGAAACTCAGTCTAATGGGAAAGAGTAAGTCTTAAATTGAGTAGTGTGTAATCGTGTTCTCTTGCTGAATTGAATACCAGGCAGGCCGGAGGAATTGTCTGAGAAAGACTTAGGAGGCACCAGAGAAACGGAGTGACATTTAAGTCAAATCTTAAAGGATAACCAAGAATTTGACAGGCAGACAAATAGATAGCATAGCATAAGACTTTATTATGGCTTTAAACACACTAATTTCAAATTCTACCTCCTCCAAGGTTAGTCTAACTAGCTTTGGAACCTTATTGAGTTATCCTCTTCAAGTCTCAGTTTCATTATCTGTGAAATGGGCATAATATCATTTACTTCACAACACGATTGTGAAGATTGAGTGAGCTAATGCATATAAAACATTCAATGTGACATGTATTAGGCACTCAAATATTAGCTATAAATAGAGGCAGGAAGAGTAGGTTAGTGCTAATTTTGGAAAGCTAAATATTAGGCAAAGAATTTGGACTTTATTGTAAAGTTTAGGGAACTATTTAAGGCCTTAAGCATGAGGGTGACTTGAACCACACCTGTTTGCCATTGTGCCGGCGAGGGAGGGAACACAGGGGAAGCAATAGAGGAAAGCCTTGAGGAAAGTGGCACTGCTCCTTTGTGGGAGGGTGAAGGGGGTTTCTCCCCTTACCTTGTTTTCTTGCCTGAAGACCTTTTGCTTTCAGAAAGAAGAATCCTCTCTCCTGTCAGGTATTTGGGCTATTTGATGATGGGATGTTAAGACTTTGCCATATGTTAAGAGAGAATCTCCTTGTATTCTATGCCTTTCACCCGCTCTATTAATTGGAAACCAAAACACTGAGTCTCTACTGATAGAAACTTTGCTCTTAAGCAAGGCCTTGCTTCACCACTGAATGGATGAGATCCCTGCCTTCATTTTAAGCTCTTAATTGTGTTCTAACTCTGTGCTGGGAGTATCATATACAGCAGTGGTCCCCAAGCTTTTTGGCACCATTTTCATGGAAGACAATTTTTCCATGGACCAGGGAGGGGGGCCGTGGTTTTGGGATGCTTCAAGTGCATTACATTTATTGTGCACTTTATTATTATTATTACATTGTAATATATAATGAAATAAATATACAACTCACCATAGGCTGGGGACCTCTGATAATACAGTGTCCCATTTAATTCTCTCAAATGACTCTGAAGCAAGGATTGTCCCTGGTACACAGAGTGAGAATCTAATGTCTAGAGGTTAAGATGACAACAGAGTCCAAGAACTTGAGTTTTAATCCAAGTTTTTCTGCTCCTACTTGGCTGCCTCCTGTTCTCTCCTCTGTACCTTAAGTGGCCACAAGATCAGCTTACACTGAAAGTATTTCCTAGCTTTGGTGTATAGGATTGGTGCCCCTGGCTTGGTTTCCAGATTCCGAAGTTAAAAGACTTGAATCCTCATGAGCCTTCCCCTCTTCTCTCTCCAGAGCCACACGTACCTCCTGCTCTCCAGATTAATAGTCATTGCATGTTTAAAGCTAGCAAGCATCTGATGAATATTTAATAGCATCGAGCAGACAGGCTGGAAACAGCTGCCTGAGACAGCAGCTGCTGGGGGAAGGCGAGGAAGTACACTATACTGCCTGACTACCCGTTCTTTTGTTTCCTGGCCTGTAAAATAGGCGTGGCCCTTCTAGGCCTCTTAGGAGCAAAGGGCTATGGTGGGTACTGCACCTTAGTCCTATTATAGTCTGATTGCTGCCCTGGGCTCCCAAGGAGGCTGCACTCAAGCAGGAAACTCAATCCTTTTGGGGGGTGTAATGAGAAGCACAGTGTTCACTGACCTCTAGAATCAATTTTCCCACCCCACAGCTGGAGGTCTCCTAATCTGTTGTCTGTTCTGGCTCTGAGGCTGAGGATATGTTCTCATTTAGTGTTCTGTCAACTACAGCTGTTTTTTCTAAAATGAGGAGACTTGTATCGGGAAGGGACTTGAATTTCATAGCCATGATGCTGAGGTTTAGCTTCTTGGCATCACTTGACTCTAGATGCAGCAGTCTCTGAGCAGTGAGTGTACTTCTCATTCCTAACCTATGCTGTGGTGATCGTCTCCGGCTGCATCTTAGGGAATGGGCAGGTTGGAGTTTTCAGACAGGTATATAAGTTAGCCCCGTGTTTCCCCCACCTAGACCTAGGGTAGGGAGTATCTTACTTCATGGAGGCCTTGTCACTTCCAGGGCGAATCTGGGGAGGTCGTGGGACTTCTGAAAAAAGACAGCTCATTTGAGATATTTTTAGGCAGAGTGAGGCACAACCAGTCTATAAGCCCAGATTACTTAGCTAAATAGAGCACATTGCTAGAAATTTGGGTGCTACTCTGATCTTAATACTGCTTTAAGATGTGTGCATTGACTGTTCCCTTCTCAACCTCTGGAGTCCACCTTGGCCCACTTCAGGGTAGCCAGTCTCATTCTTCCAGGCACCATGGTGTGTGTGAGAATTTAAGATAGAAGAGTTTCGGTTCAGATACAGGGCTAATTCTTCTCTGGGATCTTCTGACTCTAGCAGCCTTTATGGTTCCTATACATGGGCTGGTTTTAGGTTTAAGATGGGTACTACCCTCTTCTCAGGCTCTCTGGGGTTGGCATGTAGCAAACCTCTGCATCTACCTTTGAGACAGAGAAATACATCATGCTCTGATATGATTCTTTATAAGCTTCTCTCCAGAAATCACTACAAATGTCCCCTTTCATTCTTTTTTTTTTATATATACATTCAGTATTATAAATTATGTCTGCTATGTGCTAGTCACTGGAGAGTCAGTGGTGTGTGAACAAGATAAAATGGTCCCTGACTTCATGGTGCTTACAGTGTATCTAGGGAAACAGACACTAAACATATAACCTCATAAATAACAAATAATTTGTATTGTGTTAAATTCTATAAAAAAGCAGAACAAGGTGCTATGCGGTTATACAACCTAACTCTAGGGTTTTCTTTGAAGAAATGATGTTTAAGCTAACATCTAAAGGAAGACTGAGCTAGGCTGTTAAGGGAAAGGACATGAAGCACATTCTAGGAAGAGGGGGTAGGACTGAAGCAGGGTGAAGGTGAAGTAGGAATCTAGACTTTATTCTGAGGGCAGCACTGAAGACTGTTGACTGAAGAGGGAGAGGTTGGAGAAGGACGTTGTAGTAATATTGAAAATGTAGAGAAGTAAATGGATTCAAGAACTTTTAGGAGATAGAATGAATATAATTTAGTGATTGATTAGATGAGGGAGAACAGGGATGTGTACTCAGGTTTCTGGCTAGAACAACTTGGAGGGTGGTAGTGCCATTTAAAAGATGAGAAGCACTGCTGTAGACTTTAGCATGAGGTCAGGCCTTGCCCTGTGCTCCAGGCTTTGGCTGTGTCACTCCTGTGGGCAACCCTGAGTATTTGGGGCTGGGATGAAACCCCTCATAACAGCTGGGCGAGGTGGCTCATGCTGGAAATCCTAGCACTCTGGGAGGCCGAGGCAGGATGATTGCTTGGGGTCAGGAGTTCAGGACCAGCCTGAGTAAGAGCGAGACCCCATTCTACTAAACATAGAAAAAATTAGCCCGGTAACTAAAAATTGAAACAAAATATTAGCTGGGCATGGCAGCGAACACCTGTAGTCCCGACTACTCAGGAGACTGAGGCAGGAGGATCGCTTGAGCCCAGGAGTTTGAGGTTGCTGTGAGCTATGATGATGCCACGGCACTCTAGCCCAGGCAACAGAGCAAGAGTCTGTCTCAAAAAAACAGAAACCTCCTCAAAAGGCCAGAAGAGATAGCCCCTGAACCTAGAATCGAGTTTTGAAAAATAGCAATGAGAAGATGCCTATTTCCCCATTTCCTTTCTTCCAAAGACTTTAGAACTGTTTGTTGATCTTTTTCACATCTCTAGGAGAACAGAAAACATTTTCCCCTCTATATAGCTGGAGGCCCCAAAGCTTGTATAGCTAAGGTTCCCTGTCTCCACCTGCCCAAGGTTTGGTTGATTCTTCCCTGGATCACTCAGCTCAGGCATAGCCAAAGACCCATAGGATGTGAAACTCTATTTTCATTATTTGACTGACAGCAAAAAGAGAGCTCATGGGCTGTGGCCTTCTGGTTTCTACCCATCTGTGTACCTAGAGACCTGTGTACTGACTGAAATGACTAGAGTTGTGCTGTGGGATGGGGAGACTGTAAGGGAGGCAGCCTGGCCAGATGGGAGGCTGGAAAGCCCCCTGATATGACAGCTTCATGTTTCTTAATTTCCCACTTTGTGTCTTTGCAGCCATCAGAGAACTCCGGCAACCAGGAGAGCTACCTGCTACTGTAAAGTCTGGCCTGCTGGCATTTGCTGAGCACAGAAACCCAGGAGAGGAGATCAACAGTTTTGTTTCACTCTACCTCTTGATCTTTGTGATTGTCCCACAGAAAGCCAGCCAGGACCCCTTAAGAGTTGTTAGGCCCAGAATAGAGTCAGGGCTTTATGGGGGACCGTGATGCTATCAGTTTTAACCTACTCAAGACTTTAAAGAGTTGAAGGGGATGAACAGTATCCCTAGCATGGCCTCCTATATCAGTATAAACTGTGCCATTCCCAGTCTGCCTGCTTCCTCTTAGCCTCCCACAGAACTGGCTGGAACACCCTACCACCACCTCCTATCCTGCCACACCTGTGTTGTGGTTGTCAGCCTGGGAGCCCTTGGACACTTTCAGAGGGCTCCCAGAGAGAGGGTGGTCAGTCATCCCCCATGTAAAGGGCTGAGGAAAGCCAAGTGAGAAGGTTCAGTTACTTTGGGCAAGTTATTTAACCTCTGAGCCTGTTTTTCTCTTCATTGTTGATTAGTTACCATGTCCAAAAAGCTCTTGAAGGGTAGGGCTTCTCCTCCTTCACCTTTGTACTATATTCCTTCCCCAAGTATATGCCCCTGAGGAACTCAATAAAGGTTTGGTCAAGTGATGAATGGTCCCATTCTGGTAGCTTCTGTCAGCTTTGGGAGAGAGCCAAAGCCTGCCTGTGTAGCTCCCACTTTCCTTCCAGCCATACTGGGCCATGTTCTAACATTTGTCCTAACATTTTTTCTTGAAGAAGTGGAAAGTCAGCCTTTGGTAAGCTTCTGGTTTCCCGTAGCCTATTCTTAGGCTGATTTATACTGAGCTTTCTGAGAGTTTAGGAACATATAATACTCTACTCTTCCCTAATGCCTTCAAGTTATTTTTCCTAATAATAGAATAAGGAAAAGAAGGGCTGAATTTAGGGAGAGCTGAGAGCCTATCTGCATATTAACTGTGCCTGGGGTGCTCTAATGAGCCTGGATTTATTCTTAGCAGGAACAGAGGTACAATAGAAAGGGACATTAAAATCAGTTGATTTACATTGGGCAAGCTATTTAACCTCTGAGCCTGTTTTTGTCTTGATTGTTGATGACTATAAATAATAGCTAATAATTTATTGTTTCTTAGTATGTACCAAGCACTGTGTCAAGCATTTATGCACAACTGTTTGACTTAATCCTTCAATCCATTATACTGATTTTACAGATGAGGAAACTGAGGCTCAAGAAGAATAAGAAACTGTAAGGTTAGAAATGTGCTATCAGACTTCATAGTCCATACTTTTGACCTGTTTGTACCTCTTACAGCCACAAGTGCTTTGATTTGAAACAGTGTTTGTATGAGGGGTTTGTCTAGGATGAAAAACCATGCAAGTTTACCCAAGCCTGAGAGGGTTCCTGGGATGCAGGACGTTGAGTGCTAAAACTGGGAAAGTCACAGGCAAACCTAGATAAGTTTGTCACCCTATTTGCACTGGAGGCTCTCAGTCCAGGCCTGGCCACTGAGACTGCACTTTCTTTGGTTTCTTGGTCTTCTAGGCTTCACTTTGTGGCCAGAGTCCTTTAACATTTGAGGACCTACTTCCTTTCACCAGACAAGGTCATCTTGGTCATAGATAAAGAGATAAATGAAGGCACAGAACCTGGGTCACGGTCTGAAGAGCCTGTGTTAGGTTCCTTGGCAACCATACCCTCAATGCAGGGTATCTACTTGGGAACCGTGGAATTTTATAGGAAAGCTCACAGGCCTGAAGCCAAACAGATCTGGATTTAAATCCCAGCTCATCACTTGTGTGTTTTCAGGGCCTGTTTACTCCACCAAAGTAGGATAATAATCCCTACCCACCGAATGGAATTGGAGAAGCAAATGAAATATATTTGAAATGCCTAGCATGGGGTCTAGACAAAATATTTCTCAACACTTAAGTTTCCTTCCTCCTTTATTTCAGGCTTATAGGTCTTATCCAGTCCTGTCACCTGTCATGTCTGTCACACACAGCCTCCATCCTCCTCCAGTTACCACTTATGTCCCTGGAGATCTTCCTTTGAGAGTCCTGACCTAGTGGGCTTGGCCCAGCTGCCCTGCATGTCAGTCACCTCCCCTGCAAGCTGAGAAGGGATGACATCAGCCATTCTCCCTAGCCCCCTCCTAAGCCTGGGGACTATTTTGAGCCATAAATATTTTAGCTGGGCCTTTCTGGCTGTTGCCAGGGTGATGGGCTCTCAGGGGACTGGGGTGGGAGTGTAGAGGTGAGGCTGGCAGCCTGGGGCCTAGCTGCAGAGCTAGCCCTGGAGGGACAGGTATGAGGCCTAGTCAAGAGCCAACACCTGTAGCTCTTTTGGCTGTTGCTCTGCCTGCTTTCCTTTTCCTGGGCCCCTCAGAGCCACTCACTGCTTACAGGCCCAGCTCTGCCCTTAGGTGCTGTTTGATCTTAGGTAAATTGTTAAGTATCTCTGGGCCTTCAGTTTAGCATCTGTAACAGAAAAATCTCTGCTTAGCTCAGTGCAGGTAAGTGGAGAATATAAAGAAGTTAAAGCAGGTTTGTTTTTGTTTTTTTTGTTTTTTTGAGACAGAGTCTCACTCTGTTGTCCCGGCTAGAGTGCCATGGCGTCAGCCTAGCTCACAGCAACCTCAAACTCTTGGGCTCAGGCGATCCTCCTGCCTCAGCCTCCCGAGTAGCTGGGACTACAGGCATGCGCCACCATGCCCGGCTAATTTTTCTATATATATTTTTAGTTGTCCAATTAATT